>JZKD02S1852976.1:258081-272877 GCA_000966675.3 Picea glauca
CATGTGCATATTATTTTATCCTAAGTTCCTAGCAAAAAGGAAAGGCATGTACAGGGAGGCATGTGGATGGAACACATGCAGTTCCCAGGGTGACAAATGTCCACCCTGACGCATGAAAATAAAACAGAAAGGAACAGTCGTGGGGGGGGGAGCTCTCTCATTCCATTTGACCCGACTTCCCTGAGCAAGAGCCATAGGAGTCAGTCTGCAAGAGACCTTGTGTATGTCTATTACAGAGGGGAAGCCTGTGCTGGGTTCTGAAGAATGCATGTTTACCCTTGTTCAGAGCCGTGGAGTCTGTCTGTTAGAGAAAACTAGTGTGTGCGTTCCCTGAACGAAATGTCCATGTCAATTTTGGGAAAGAGTCTCTGTTTGCCTAGGAAAAGCTGAGCGAGCTTATGCGTGGAGCCCTATTCTGAAATCTTGAGCGAGAGAACATCCTGTGACTGTTGCACTGATTCTTGGGAAGCCTGTGTCCATTTTCCCTGTGTTTGTTGTGGCATGTAGTTCTGGACTTCGTGAGGCTTGTTGGCCTGTGAGAGACTCCCTCCAAGTGAGAGAGTGCGCAGAGGAAGGAGAGAGCTCCTGGAAGGAACCCTGTAGCTTCCACAGAACCTAGAGACTTCCAGTCCGTTCTGTTCCTGTAACCCAAGGTAAGGGAGACTGGCAGCCGAAGGACTATCCAGTTGACAGAGAAGGTGCACTCTCTTGGTGTGGAACATGCATGTGGGGAATGAAGGTCTGTGGGCAGTGAGCGTGGGAGATTCCTGGGAGAGCATTCTTCCTGGTGGTTGTGTGTGATTGAATTCCCTGTAACCTCAGCCTGAGTATGGATTCCTTTCCCTAGGGTGGAGCTCAGTCCCAGCTCGGGGTGACCCACTGTTGAGTTGAGGAGTAGTACAATCTACGACTGGGAGGTTCGTGGAAGGCCTGCATTTGGTTGGTGGATTTCTCCACTATTACAAGATAAGTATTTAATTATGTTCTTGTCACATTTTGGCATGATTGTGCTGTATACATTATCATGTTTTCCGTTGTGTAAACGAATTATTGTTGAAAGCTATAGATTGTCTAATTATAACAGTAACTATATATTTATTCTGAGAATTAAAATGTATCTCTTTGTTGTTATGCATGTGATTATACAATTATGTATGTTTTATGTAAAATTCCATGTACAGATTGGTTAGAAAGAGGTTTGAAAGCCTCGGTAGTGAAAGGTGACACTACAACAAGGGCAGAGTCTATTCTAGGGGATATGAAAGATAGGAAAATAAATGTGATTGGGTATGCAGATCTCGTATATTTTACAATAAAACTGAAGAAACTCGGGTTTATGGAGCTACTGAGTGTGGGTTCTGTAAAAGAAGAGAAAACATATGGTGGGAAGGTTTAAAGGGATCCCACCTATACTATCTATTAATGAAAATTTTAGTACGTCTTTCCCAATACTAGAGGATCTATTTGCTTGTAACATGGTATATATACATATTTGTTCTAGATAGGCCCCCCATGGTCAGTGTTTGAGCTTTGAAACAAAAAACTGTGAGTAACACAGTTCATGGTAACCTTCCTTATGACCTTGGAGAAGAGGGAATTAGAAGTTTATGTAAGTTTTTATTTATTGAGAATAAATCTCCTAAATTTATTTTAAAAGCCTAAAGTTTACAACTATTCCTCCTTAAGATTTTCATCCTATTTTGGCATAGGATAGTTGGCAGTACGAGTTTATATGTGAAGCTAATTGGTTGTCGAGTCTCCTTAATATTTCTATCCTATTTTGGCATAGTATAGTTGGTAGTATGAGTTTATATGTGAAGCTATTTGGTTTCCGAGTTGGTTGCCCAGTTTCCCTACAGTAGTTTTTCTGTTAGGAAAGATAATGCGAATCTATTTGGGTAATAAGGAGATAATATTTTCTAATTTAAATTAATTTTTGGTTTATTTTTCAATGGAATTTTGAAATTTCAATTCCACTGTATAGAAGTTGTAATTTCATTAATTTATAGATGAAATCAAAAAAGTTTTGAGGATTTTTTAAAAAACTCTTATTATTTAAAAAAATGTAATTCTAACAATAAATCTTTCTAAAATTACAAAACTTTAAATTATGAAAAAAATAAAACAATTTAATTAAATTTTAACAAGCTAACATGAAGCTATTAAAATGATGTCATCTAGACCAAAATGCACAATCTACAGATTATAAGGGGAACAAAATGCACAAAGTCCAGATTATAAGGAGAAGAAAATGCACAAATTTTAGATTACCATTTATATATAAAGTTTAATGAGAACACTCCCAACGACATATGAAAACATTAAAAAACATGAAAACATATGTAAACACAATGAGAAGTTTAAGGATTGAAAGGGAAGATTGATCTAACAAGTTCACAAGAGTAAGAATCGTTCATTGGAAAGTTGTCACATAACAAAATCCAAATCCAATTGTGAAATAACTTAATCTTTATTTTTGTTGACTTTGTTCAATTTTTTTTTATTAAATGTTGTTTATTTTTACGTGATGGTTTTGTTTAAAAAATAATAATTGACTTATGTTTATTTTTATGTGAAAAATATGCAGGGAAAACAAATTTAACTATGCACCTCTTAAATCACAGTCAAATTTTCCAGGCAAGTGATTGCCCACAGTTTCATATTATTGGACATAAAAGAATTTAAAAAAATTCAATATATACTTCAACAATAAACTTATTTACTCATTGATGCATGAGCATCACCAACAAATCAAAAGCAAGAGACATCTAGGTGCATTAGCGCGTATTTTGAAATATTTTTGAATTTCAAAGACCGGTGTATTAATGTAATATTTGAGAAATATTTTTTATTTATGAACACATTTAATGATAGGAGGCTGAGCCATCACATAAGATCGGTGGGGAATGTATTTTTTTTATGAGACAGATCACAGTACAGATTTGGAGCTTGCGCTCTTATCTGTCAGACTCGATATTTATTGTAATAAATGTTTAGTTGATAGAATTTAATTATGATAGGATAGCATAGAGTAGTTGGAGGGAAGAACTCAAGAGAGTCCCTTTGTATAAATCTTTGTATTGTTGTCGAGGAGTGGTTGTTAAATATAATGTGTAGATTGTCATTGTAAGTCAAGAGTTGGGAGATACAAAGAAATATTGTATGAATGTATGTAAGTTTTAGTTGAATGAATAAAGTCGAGAAATATTGTCCCAATGAGGGTTGTTATGTGTCTATCTGAATGAATGGTAGACTTTCTATTTAATTTCAATTCTCTGTTATTTCTTATTCTTGTATCCATGACCGCATTTTCATTGTTGAATGTATGAGTCACTATGAAGAGTCACTAAGTTTCAATTTTTTCTCTTCATTGAGTGAGTGCAAGGTGTGCATAGTGTCTGCAAGGAGTGTGTGATCGAGTCTGTTTTGACTCAAAGCTCAGAAGAGATAATGAGAAATTGTATGTGTGCAAGGAGTGCATTGACGTCTGGAAGGAGTGCATTGACATCTACAAGGACTGCACTAACATCTGCAAGGATTGCATTAATGTCCTCAAGGAGTGCATGATAGAGTTTCAGATTTGAAAGCTCAGGAGAATTAGCGTGATTTTAGTCACAAGAGACAGAAGCGGTTGGAGAACAGTCACAAGGAGTGAAAAGTCATCCACAGGGGAGTCGATTGTGGAAGAGGATCTGTTGCAAGGTATGCACAGATCAAGATTTCAACTAAGTGTCTAAGAGGGTGTTTAGAGGAATGAGAGAAGGTAGAATAAGTAAAGATCAGGAGGGAGAGTAGTGGAAATTCTTCAAGGATATAAGTCCCCAGAGTCTTCACTGAAATCAGTGGACAATATTCATTCTCGGGGGAGGTGAACGATTCCAGAACGTCAAATATGGGAGATTCATGTAGAGGATAGTTGTAACGTGTTTTCAACACTTCAGAGTTCGAAATGTTGGAAGGCTCAACGAAAGAGAAGTTGCGAAGTTTGAAGTCACAAATGGATCCCAGCCATTGATCGCAAGGGGAACGCGTGGCAATGGATTAAGGAATTTGGGAATCATAATTTTAGAATCTATGGGGCGAGAAACCAAGGGGTTTGTGAAGTCACGAAAACCAAACCATAGTGGGACCAACGAATCTGAGGAGACATAGGCGAAAGCCCGGAGATCTGGGAAAGCGCACTTCAGGAAAAGGAAAAGGAAGAGCTTGGGATATCCCCGAAACCCAAATCATGAAGGGATAGACCCGCGGTTATAGTCGTGGTCACTAGGAGAAAAAAAAGGGACCAAAAGAGTCACTTCGACTCAGTATTTCGAATGATCCAAGACCAAGAGGTCGATTAGTCCTTTGGAGGGAAGGGGGTCTACACCAGAAGTGGTGTCAGAGAGAGTACATAATTGACTTATGTCGGAAGAGAGGTAAATTGATATCGGCAAGAGGTATCAGAAACGTCAGCACAATGCCGCCTAGAAGACATGTTGAGCCACCTGTATAAAACAAAGCTATGGAAAGGGAGATGAGAGAATTACATGTGAGGTTGGATTCCATGGAAACAAAACAAAGGAGAGCACCTAATGCTGGAGACATCAGCTAGGCAGAATACAAAGAAGTGGAGGTTGAAGAATATGTAGCTGAGGATGCTATAGAAGAACTCTTTCTGAAAGAGGTTGTCAAATTGGGAGCCAGAGGAAAGATTGATGTCCCTATGTATGAAGGAAAATTAGACACGAAGGAATTGCTTAATTGGATACGAGCAATGGGAAAGTATTTTTACTATGAGGATGTCGAAGAGGAAAAAAAGGTAAGACATGTTTTCACTAGGTTGAAAGGACATGCAACATTATGGTGGGATGAACTGCATGCTGACAGGAGAAGGAAGGGAAAAAAAAATATTAAGAGTTGAAATCTAATGGTAGCCAAGCTAAAGGAAAAATTCATGCCCAAGGATTACCAGATAAAACTGTTCAAGATCATGAAGAACCTGGGACAGAGAGGATTGACTGTGAAGGAATACACAAAGGAGTTCTACAGATTGAACATCAGAGCTGAATAGAGAGAGAAATACAAAGAGAATGTTTCCAGATACAACAATGGCATGAGATATGATATCCAGGATGAAATCAGCATGGCGACAGTCAAGACAGTAGAGGATGCATATAAAATTGCACTGAAAGTAGAAGAGAATTTGACCAGGAAGCAGAGTCAACAAAACATAGGTCGAAGCTTGAACAGAGGCAAAGGAGTTGGCCAGGATAAAGTGCAGAAGCCCAAATATGAGGTGGAGAAACCACATAGTCACTCTGAGAGAGGAGGACATTCCCAAGGAAGGTAGAGTGGTGGTAGAAACTATTTTCCTAGAGGAAGAGGAAGAGGCAGAGGAGGAGAAGTAAGATGTTATGCCTATGGAAAAATAGGGCATATGTCTTGGGATTTCCTCGAGATGAAGAAAGGAGGTGAAGCTCACATTTATGAAGCGCAAGAAAAGAGATTTTGAGGAAGAAGGTGTAGAATATGGGAAATCCTTGATGATGAAGAAGTTTCTTTTGAAGCAAGAGCCAGAGACCGAAAAACCAACACAGGGGAACAATTTGTTCAAAACATCTTGCAAAACGAAGGATAGGGTTTGCAAGGTGATAATTGACAGTGGGAGCACTGACAACTTAGTATCCACAGAGATGGTGGAGAAGCTAGAGATGGAGACAACTACACATCTGACACCATATAAGGTCTCATGGTTGTAGAAAGGTCATTAGGTAACAATCAATCAATAATGCCTAGTTGAATTTAAAATAGGAGGATATAAAGATGAGATTCTATGTGATGGGATTCCCATGGATGTATGCCGTGTTTTTTTGGGAAGACCATGGTAGTATGACATAAATCTCATTCATCATGGGAGGAGGAATACTTACACCTTAGATAAGAATGGTAGGACACACATGTTGCTGCAAATTGAAGAAAAGAAGGTGAAGGATGAAACTAGCACAAGCATACTTCTCATGAGTGGGAAGGAAATCCTGAATGAATTAAAGAAGGAAAATGAGATGCAGTTTGTTGTAGTGAGGAAGATGAGGTTTATCCTTACCATTAATTCAATGGAATATTTACCTAAGGAAGTTCAGGAACTGTTAGAGAATTTTATTGACATTGTAGCGGATGAGTTTCCAAAATCACTACCACCTATCAGAAGTATCAGCCATCACATTGACTTGATACTAGGAGAAAGCCTATCGAATAAAGAAGTGTACAGGTTGACACCTCAAGAGAATGAGGAGGTGAAGAGACAAGTTTAAGATCTGTTACACAAAGGATTGGTCAAAGAAAGCTTGAGTCCATGTGAAGTGTCAATTGTATTAAGTCCAAATAAGGATGGAGGATGGAGAATGTGTATGGACTCGAGGGCCATAAACAAGATCACCATCAGATATAGATTTCCATTACCAAGGATCGATGACTTGATGGATTTCCTGAGTGGAGCTAACTATTTTTCAAAAATAGATTTGAAAATTGGATATCGCTAGAGAAGGATGAGAGAAGGTGATGAGTGGAAAACAACATTCAAGACAAATGAGGGGTTGTATGAATGGATTGTTATGTCATTTGGCTTAATGAATGCCCTGAGTACTTTTATGAGGATGATGAATGAAGTGTTAAAATATTTCATTGGTAAGTTTGTGATTGTATATTTGGATGATATACTGGTATTTAGCAAGAATAAGGAGGATCACTTGAGACATTTGACAATGGTGATGAGGAGGTTGCAGCAAGAGAAGTTGTTGATTAATCTGAAAAAGTCCTCTTTCATGAAGATAAAACTCATATATTTGGGTTTTGTGATTTCTTCAAACGAATTGAATATGGATCCTGAAAAGGTGAAAAGAAATCAAAGAATGGTCGTCACCGAAGAATATATTTGAAGTAAGAAGCTTCTATGGATTAGCAGGTTTCTATCGGAAGTTCATCAGAAATGTTAGTGGGATTAGTGCTCAAATGATGGATACAGTGAAGAAAATACACAAGTATTTCAAGTGGAAAGAAGAGGCTGAGAGGAGCTTCAACATATTGAAGGAGAAAATAACGGAACAACCGATTCTAGTATTACCGGATTTCAGAAAGAAATTTCAAGTAAGATGCAATGTGAGTGGCGTTGCAATTGGAGCAGTCTTAAGTCAAGACAACAAATTTGTTGCATATTTCAGTGAGAAGCTAAATGAAGCCAAAAACAAGTACTCCTCATACAACAAATATTTTTATGCCATAATTCAATCCTTGAAGAAATGGAGGAACTATCTCGTACCAAAGGAGTTTGTTTTTTATAGAGACAATCAAGCTTTGCAATTCATAACTAGACATGAGAAGTTAAACCAGAGACATGCCAAGTGGATAGAGTTTATGAAAAATTTCACTCTTGTCATTAAACATATTTATGTAAATTCTAATAAGGTTGTTGATGCATTGAGCAGGAGAATTTTTATTTTTTAGGAATTTCAAGTCAAAACCTTGGGGTTTGACCACCTTTAGGAAATGTACCATAGTGAGCCAGATTTTGGAGAGGCATATGAAACCTGTGTGAATCCTTTACTTAGAGACAAAATCCAGTGGGTCGAATATCTCATTCAGGATGGGTTTTTGATCAAAGGGTTCCATTTGTGCATACCAAGATGCTCGATGAGGGAGAATTTTTTGAAGGAAAAACATAGTGGAGGTCTAGCCAGACATTTTGACTATGAAAAAAAAATCCCCAATTAAACGGTTCATATTATTATCCAAGTATGAGAGCAGAGGTGAAAAGATTTGTGAACAATTGTAAGATTTGTCAGTATGCCAAGGCGAAGAAGAAAAATATTGGGTTGTATCAGCCATTGCCTATTCCAGAGAGTCCTTGGGATGCAATAACCATGGATTTCGTGTTGGTATTGCCAAGGACACAAAGAGGAAGTGGTTCCATATTTGTGGCGTTGGACAGATTTTCGAAGATGGCACAATTTATCCCATGCCATAAGACTAGTGATGCAATGCATGTTGCGAATTTGTTTTTCAGATAAGTTGTAATACTCCATGGATTTCCTAGGAGTATAGTTTCAGACATGGATACAAAATTTTTTGGTCATTTCTAGAGGACGTTGTGGAAAAAGTTGGGGACAAAGATATCTTCTAGTTCTGCGTATCATCCACAGACAGATGGATAAACCGAAGTAGTGAATAGAATATTAGGATATTTTTTGAGGATTTTGGTCACTGAACACCATAGTCAGTGGGATCAGATTCTAGAACAAGTCAAGTTTTCATATAATGACTCAGTGAACAAAAGCACTGGGAAAATTCCATTTCAAATAATGTATGGAATAAATCTGAGAGGAGTGTCAGAGTTGAGAGATATGAAGAAAAGAGATTTTAGAAGCATTGGAACCGAAGACTTCGATGCAGAGATGCAGGAACTTCACAATCAGATCAAGGAGAACTTGAAGAAGAGCATCAATGAATACAAGTGTAGAGCTGATCAACATAGGAGAAAGCTTGAATTTGAAGTCAGAGATCAAGTCCTAGCACATCTAGGGAAGGAAAGATTCCCAAGGGGAACATACATTAAGATAAAGCTGAAGCAAATAGAACTGTGTAAAATCCTGAGGAGATTTGGTGAGAATGCTTATGATTTAGAGATGCCAAAAGATGTGGGTATATCTCTCATATTCAACATTTCAGAACTGTATACATACAGGGAAGATATAACCAGAGGCTCAGAATATCTAGGATAAATTCAGTGGAGAAAGCAAATGCCTGTAGAAGAGAAGTTGTAGATGGAAAAGATCGTAGATCAACGAGTTGGTAGAAGGACCCGAAGGAAGACTTATTTTGAATAATTGGTGAAGTGGAAAGGACGACCAGTAGAATATGCCAATTGGGTTGGTGAAGCGTATATCTAGAAGCATGGAAGATTAGTGTAGGAGCTCATGGACATGAGTCCATGAATTTTTCAGCCAAGGGAGTATGATGCAGGAGCATCACCAGCAAAGCACAAGAGGGAGACAACTGGGCACATTAGTGCGTATTTTGAAATATTTTTTAATTTCAAAGATCGGTGTTAAGTTCCTAACCCGCACATAGGTAGATCAATGTATTCGGATGTAATAAAGGTCAATATTAATAAGGCCTTTCAATAAAATAGAATAAGGCGAATGTAAGAAGACCTAATAGAAGATTCCTCTTCTAGAAGGATCTTCCTCTAGATGCTTCTCTTAATAGACATATTTAGTATAAATAAGGGTCGAGGGTATGAAAACTCTAGCTGGGAGATTATTGTAACAGAGCGCTACTCAATTGGAGGTTTCCCCCTTGAAGAGGCCTGTGAACATTTATTTCTGAATCGAAGTGCTATTTCTATTGCTATTCTTATATCATTTTTTTGTTATTGTGAAGATTATGCTGGATATTTTACTATTATTCTGCCATTTCTAGCATTTTATTTATTTTCTGCATATTTTATATATCTGGTATCTTGCAAGTGGTATCAGAGCACTTTCCTTGGCAGAAATTGTGGGTATTTTTTTTCAGGATAGAGACGTATTCTGACGTCTTTAAGCCACAGAGATCTGTCGTTACGGGCATAAACCTGCGGTTGATGGATTCATACACGCAGGAAATACAAGTGGTTCTTAAGCGCACATCTGTTGGCCACCCTTGTAACCCCTGTTGGTACCCCTTTGAGTGGTAGCGCATCAGATAGCACTTGTGTATGGGTCGGCCTAGATTTCTTGAAGCCCTCTTTAGATAAACCTATCGGTCGTTGGACTGCTATAGTGTCATCGAGAATATCACTCAGGAAGATACTCTCTAGTACTTGGGTAGTTGGGTAGTACGGCTAAGGGTATGGTCTATCCTCCTTAGTTAATTCCCTGAGATATTGGGCCGAGTTCTACTGTTGGACCCCACATGTATATCAGAGAGCTATAACATAGGGCAAACCCTTGTCTGTAGAACCCTTGAATACCTAACCTTTGGGGAACATAAACATAAACATAAACAAATTAAACTGGCGAGATCTATTGTCGCGCATCTATGTTCGGGTTGCCAAGTAAATACACATTTCTTTCTGGTTAAGAATTTGTGGATTTCAGCACTACAACATTCTTCATACCAAAGTATAACCTCGCAGCTATAAAAAAAAAAAAAAACTGGAAATTTTTTCACCATTATTTGAGACCTATTCCATTAGATTCATCTCTTCTCCCTTATCACATTCATCCATATCATTTTTCTACAAAAATTTCTGACCCTGCTCGCTCCCTTTTCAGTTCACCCATCCTCATGGCCCATACCCGTAGCCAAGAACTAGATTCTCGCTTCAACACCTTGCAATATGGTTTCCTCGAGACCCAACAAGAAGTGCAACAACTCAGTGCTACTATTTCCTGCCATGATGCATCCATCAATACCACCATAAATGCATCTGTGCAGTCCGCAATGGTGGAAGTCAAACACGAACTGACCACCCAGCTTGAATCTGTCTTTGCATCACTCTGCACCAAACTCAAGATCCATACCGATGACTCTTTTCCTGATGCACATACAAAGACTGAAGGTGAAACTTCTTCCCATTCCTTTTAGCCCCATCACTTTCAACGGGACATACGCCTTCTGTGGGTGGATGTAACCAAATTTGATGGCTTGGACCCCACTGGTTCGGTCACCCAAATGGAACATTATTTCTCTCTCTACAACATTATAGATGACTTGGCCAATCTCTGGTATGGTGTTCTCCATCTAGATCAAGAACGTTGGCAATGCTGGCAATGGAGAAAAACTTCTCGTCAAGGGTATATTGCTTGGACCCAATTTGTGACTAATCTTTATGAATGTTTTGACACTGACACCAACCATTTGGTCTGTTTGACAAAATTGAAGAAATCAGGCATAGTAGAAGACTTCATAGCTGCATTTGAGCACCTGACTTTTCGAACAGAGGGCATGACTGATGCTTTATTTTGAGAGTGTTTTATCAGTGGCCTGAAGGAGGATATTCAGGCCCATGTCCTCATGGCTCGACCTACGACTTGGGTGGAGGCTACTAAAAAAGCTAAATAAGCACAACAAATTGTTTCCTCTCAAAACCGTAAGCCTTCCTTTATCCCTCACCCTAAACCAGTAAACCCCACTACTCCCTCCGCCCCATTAAAGATCCAAAAATTGACCAGGGCTGAAATGGATGAATGCCAACTCAAAGGCCTGTGTTATGATTGTGATGACAAATATTTCCCAGGCCACAAATGTAAGGAACAAAATCTTTTTATGGCCATCTTTGAGGATATTCCGGAAGAGGATGTTGACACTCCCCTTGTTCCCAAGTCACCAGAAATCACTGACATAAACCCTCCCTCCGACCCTCCCGAAGTGGAACCGATCATTTCCCTCAATGCTCTCACCGTCTTCTGTACCCCCCAAACCGTCAAGTTAATCGGTTACATCAAGCACCGAAAGGTCATCATTCTGGTTTATAGTGGAAACACCCACAATTTTATTCATCATCACATTGCCCAAGAAACCCATTGCTATATCCATGTTGTCAACAATTTGCAAATCATGATTGCCAATGGTGGTTCTATGAAATGTGGTGGGCGGTGTGAAAATGTGTGTCTCTAAATCGATGACTACCACCTAAAATCCCATATGTTTCCTATTGACATGGGCAGTTGCGACATTGTGTTGGGTGCAGACTTGCTAAGGACTTTGGGTCCCATTCTCATGGATTTTTAGAACTTAACCATACAATTTGACCAAGGAGGCCACCAATATAAATTCCAAGGCATCACTATTGGTTCACTTGAGGTCATCAGTTCTCATCGCATGGAAAAACTGCTCAAAAAAGTTCATTCTAGTGTCATTTCAAAACTCCATGCCATACAAGCCACAGAGACACCCCCAGTGCCCCAAGACCTGTTGGAAAATATTTAACAGACAGTTAACAGACAACGAATGCTTGCCATTGATGGCAACAGTGAAGATGACATGAGAACAACAAGTTTGTAACAAATAGAAGATAAGTTCATAGAGGTGAATTATCGAAAGCAGTGAATGATCAAAGGCAGTGAATGATCGACGACAGCAAATGAGCGAAAGTTTGAGAAGAATGCAAATGATCGAAGGCAGCGAATGAGAGAAAGTTTGAGAAGAATCTCTTGAGAAGAAGAATCTCTGATCATTGAAGAGGGAGACAGATCTTAGCCTTCAGATCCGAGCGTAGGGTCCGACCACCGTTGGCTCGAGGAGAACCTGCACAGTCTTTAAAGTGCAAGGAGAAGCGGGTGTAATCACAATATGAAAAATCGCGATAAAATCTGAGCCGTCAGATCAAGCTTTGATCTGGACCATTAATTCCAGTCAATGTCGGAGTTTCGAGGATCGCGTGTTGGATATATCAAAGAAACAATACAACAGGAACCTCGAAATCGCGATATGTGAATTCACGATTTAATCGCAGCCGCTGAATAGTGATCAAATCTGGACCGTTGATTTAACTCCTTATCGGAGTTTCGTGAATCGGGACTTTGAAGTGATAAAAACACTAGACAACGAGAATGCTGAAATTGTGATATGCGATATGGCGATTCAATCACAGTCGTTAAATAAAGCTTGGATCTGGACCATAGATGTAACTGCATATCGGAGTTTCACGAATCGTGAATTTAAAAGGAAAAGAAACAAATGCAACAAGAATCCCGATTTCGCGATATGTGATATCACGATTCAATCACAGCCGTTGAGTCAATATCATATCTGGACCGTTGATCCAAATCCTTATTAGAGTTTCGCAAATCATGAATTCAAAAGGAAAAGATACAAATGCAACAAGAATCCCGATTTCGCGATATGCGATATCGCGATTCAATCACAGTCGTCAGATCAAGAAATGATCTGGACCGTTGATCTGACTTCTTCACGGAGTTTCGGGGATCGAGATTTGTAAGTGGAAAAAACTCTGAACGCAAAGAGTGTCAAAATCACAATGTGTGAAATCCTGATTGAATCTAAACGGTTAGATCAAGAAATGATCTGGACCATTGATCTGACTTCTTCACGGAGTTTCAGGGATCGGTATTTGTAAGTGACAAAAAATCTGAATGCCAAGAGTGCCAAAATCGCGATGTGTGAAATCTCGATTGGATCTGAATCGTCATATCAAGAAATGATCTGGACCGTTGATCTGACTTCTTCACGAAGTTTCGGGGATCGAGATTCGTAAGTGACAAAAACTATGAGTGCCAAGAGTGCCGAAATTGCGATGTGAAAAATCTCGATTGGATCTGAACCATTGGATCAAGTATTGATCAGAGGGTTACTGTTCTCTCTCACATTTAACTCCTGAGTTTGGAATCTATTAGCAAAACGGACTCATGATTGCAAATTAGTTAGCGTTTCAATTGATTTTTCAGTTGCTCGGACAATTGTCTTCTTTTTGTCTAAGGAGTTGGGAAGTTAAACTTTCGTGTAGGTGTGTATAAAAGAAGACGAGACAGACTGTGTATGGTTTGGTTGTTCTAGAGGAAAAAGAATGAAACTATAAGTAAGGAAAAAGGAGAGGATGCGCAGTATGAAATTGAGCATATGTGCAGAGTGAGATTAAATGCAGAGTAGGATAATAGAGCAAGTTGAAGCAGAGCAGAATGATAGAAAAAGTTGATGTAGAGCAGACCTGCTGAACAGACAGAGGAAGAGAAGAATTGCATAATAGTTTGAAGAATATCAGACTTATAGAACAGGAAAAGACTGGTAAGAACTGATTTATCTATGTAGTTATCTATGTATTCATTATTAAATACTTCAAGGTGGTTGGGAGGTGCTCGGGAGGACTATTGTCCTCAAAGGTTCAAGTGGGAGCTTGAACATAGGAAGTTGTAGCTTCCATCTGGTTATAGCCAGAGAAACCAGGGTGGCCGAGTGGTGCAAGGGAGAACAAGTGTTCTCTGTTATACAAGTTGGAGCCTGTGTAACTGGAAGTTGGTGCTTCCTTCTAGTGGGTGCTAGAGAAACCAGAGAGTTAGTGCTCTCAAACAAGTTGTAGCTTGTAAAACAGAGGTAGCAGCCTCACATTGAGTTGGTGCTCAATTAAAGATGATGTACATAACTTAAAAGACTGCCTATCATTTCGAGGAAGAAGCGGATTTCTCCCTTTATGGGTTTCCTCATGAAAATCTGTCTCTGTGTATACCTTATGTGTGATTGATGCTTTTTACTTTTATTGTCCATCTATTGTATAATGTTGATGATCACTTGAAGAAAGTTTAAGAATGTTTTAATAGACTTAATATTGTTTAAGCTCAAATACAACTGATTCACCCCCCCTCTTAGTTGTATCAGTAATTTCAACAATTGGTATCAGAGCAGGTTCCTTTTATTTAAAGGTAGATATTTAAGCTTAAACATGACAAGTAATGAAGGGACTTCAGCCTCTAAGCCCCCTCCGTTTGATGGAACAAATTTTTCCTTCTGGAAGACTAGAATGAGAACATATTTAATGGCCTTGGGTGCTAATGTTTGGGATGTAGTAGAGACTGGATATACAAAGCCTCTTGTGCTAGCCACCAAGGATGATAAGTTAGAATTTAGTTTTAACGCTAAGGGGATGAATGCTATCTTGAATGGACTTGCTCAAGCTGATTTTATAAAGGTGATGCATCTTGATACTACCAAAGCAATGTGGGATAAACTTATTAACAGTTATGAAGGAAATGAGAAAGTAAAAGATGCCAAAATTCAAACATATAGATTGAAATTTGAACAACTAAAGATGAATGAAGATGA
>JZKD02S1852976.1:286135-308840 GCA_000966675.3 Picea glauca
AGAAAACTCGAAGGTTTTTCATGATTATAGAGTCTAGAAAAACACTTAAAAGAGAACTCTCTCAGTTCCTTTTTCGTAAAGTAGTCTGACGATACCGAAAAAGAGATAAACTATCACTCGATAGACTTTTTCTTCAAATACTTTAATGAGTGTGAAGAGAACAAGGTCGCTCGATAATCTTTTCATGTTTAGAGAGTCTGAAAAGGACTTAAAGATGACTCCAATGTTGTCCTTTTTCGTAATGTTAGTCTCGCGAGGCTGAAAAAGAGATAAATTTTCACTCGAAAGACACCCTTTCAAACCTTTTAATGAGTGGGAAAGGAAGCAAGATCACTCGACAATCTTTTCATGTTTAGAGAGTCTGAAAAGAGCTTAAAGGAGACTCTAGGGGGTTCCTTTTTTGTGTATCCATACAGGTCCGAAAAAGAGATAAAAGTCTACCCGGATGCATGCTCATGTATTTACGAGCATGAGAAAGAACAAAGACTAAGCTTGGTATGCGCCAAGCATGAAAGCTAGTGGCTTAACTCTAGAAAGATCATCAAAGGTTGGATACATGCCCTCCAAGCTTCGATTCATTCACCGAAGGAGGTGGATGAAAAGAAGTTTCAAGAGAGGTGACTGTTTCATTTTTTAACGAGCTTGACACAGGAAAATAACTATGCTCAAGACCTCTATTTCATTTTTTAATGAGTTTTCCACAGAGAAGAGAAACTATGCTCGTGGTTGCTTCTTGATCATGGAATCTGAGAGGGTAACGCTCTGGAAGGGTACCATGTCAAGGGAAAAAACTCGGTCATGGCTTCCAAGAGATTTTCGCCGGATGGAAGAGAATCACTCTGGAAGGAACACATGTCAAGGGTTGTGAAAGGGATAAGGAGATTAGGATCCAATAACCCTATTGAAGAGATCACCATGTCAACTACTGGATCCAAAGCATCAGAAGTTGAAATAATGGGAGACAACACCACATAATTGACATGCGGAAAGGGTGATACTGTCTACGTATAAGAACCACTTAGGGAGGTAACCCAGTCAGGGCCGATGAATGAAAGTTGATCGATAGTCACAATTCTTCCATTGTGAGGAAAATATATCACACAGAAAAGAGTGGATACAATAGCTTTCATGGCATAGACATAATCCCACCCAAGGAGTAAAGCGAAATCCAAGGGGTCTCGGACTACCATGACATCGATAAAGATAGTTTTCCCTCCCAAAGTTATAGGAAACTGAGGAAGGATCCCCAAAGGTTGACTAGTTCTTCTATTAAAAGCTAACAGATTCTGTGTAACTGGTGCAAGCTGTGGACAACCCAAAGCATACCAAGCAACATAAGACAAAATACTAACGAACGCACCTTCATCTATCAGCATTTGAGGAACATCCCGACCATGAGCCTGTACTGTAATATGGAAAGGAATGTGAGAGGGAAGATGAGGTCTAGTTAGAACACCCCAATCAAAAAGGATGGTCTCATTACTTGGAGGGGGTTTTGTAGGAGGAGGAATGCCCCCTGGTATGTTAGAGTCTATATTAACGAGAAAGACATGTGCAGTATCAGGTTTACTCTCTAGAAGGAGAGTAGGATCGACCGGTGATTGGATCGGATCAACCAATGGTGGACTTGGATAGACCACTTTGGCACTCTTCAGAGGAAGAGTGGGACTGACCGAGGAAGGGAATGGATCAGTCACTTCGACATTCCTTAATGGAGGAATTGGATCGACCGATGACAAAACTGGATCGACCACTTTGGCACTCTTCAGAGGAAGAGTGGGATTGAACGAGGAAGGGGCTGGATTAGTCACTTTAGCATTCCTCAATGGAGGAATGGGATCGATCGATGGAGAAACTTGATTGACAACTTTAGTTTCATTCTCCAAGGGAAGAATGGGGTCGATGGGTGGAAACGGATCGACCGCTTTGGTGTCATTCTCTGATGGGAGAGTGAGATCAACCGAGGATGAAAATAGATTGACCACTTTGGTGTCACTCTTTTGATGAAGAGAGGGGCTGATCGATGATGGAACTGGATCAACTACTTGGGTTCATGGTTCAATCGAGGAGGAAACTATATTGACCACCTGATCAACCGGATTGACCGGGGATGGAACCAGATTGACCAGTCCATCAACCAATTATGGGTCGGAGGAAAGCTTACGATAACCTTTTGGAAGTTGAATTTTTTCCAAAAGAGAAGAAGCCATGTCCATGCGAGGACAAAGGTGAGAGTAATGATTACCTTTACATAACATGCAAGGGCACTTGACAATTTTCTTCTTCTTACCAGCCTGAACATCACTAGTTGATGGGGTATCATTGACATGACCGACAGAGGCCGATGGAATGGAGGACCACATTTCTAAGACCTGGGTAAGACCGATGAAATCCCTCAGAAAGTGGTCACCCTTACAAAGGCTGCAAGGGAATTTGGGTTTTGGATTCTTCTTTTTAATATTGTTGACCTCATCAACACTCTTAGTACTATTAACAGTAATTGGTTTCTTAGAGCCAACATCTGATGTTGTTGGGGCCTTGGTCCTTTTCAGGCTCTTCTTCGTCTTCTCTTTTCATTTCTTCTTCTTCTTCTGATCAACCTGGCTACTTGCTTTAGATATTTCACTAGGCAAAGAAGGAGAAATGGAAGGAGACTTGATGGGCGAAAAAGGAAAAAATTCGACATGAGGTTGATGTGTGGGTGGTGTATTGACATCCAAAGTATTAGGTGCAACTGAAAAATTGGGAGGATTCGGGATCACCATAGTGGGGAACAACCAAACCGGTAATCCAATAGTGAGTCCTGGAAGACTCAGTGTGGCAACATATGGAAGACCAAAGTTTCCATACGAAGGAAAGGTATAAGGTTCCCCAAGAGAAGGGGTTTCTCCATTGGTACTCCCAAGATTCAATGCCATTATCACTGACTCGACCTAAGGTCCACTAAGTAAAAAAAACAACACACGCTACGAATCTAAGAAACAATCAATCAAACAAACCTTCCTACGATGAAACCACTAGTTGGTGATGAAATCCAACGTCACAAGATCAAAATAGGAAGGGGCAGGGATAGAACAGGTGGATCAGTTACATTGGCGACCTTCTTAACAGACTTACACCTTGGTGCAAGATTCCACGCAGTAATTGTGGATTTACCCTCCAAGGAGCCCGAGTGAGTTTGACTAATGTCTGCTCTAGGTACAATGAGACTTCCCTTCACTGTCACCTTATGTAAGACCCTAAATATTATGACCACTAAGGTTACCAATTCTCTATCATCCCCTAGGCAGGTACAGTCGACAGTCCAGTCCGAACATACGGGCAGGGTATCTAGCCCGAAATCAACTTGAAAGGCTTCCACTCAACATTGTGGGTATACCTTTAAGCGATCCCCATAATACGATCTGACCACTACAATCAGTCAAACCACGGAGGGATAATTTCCATAACTTTCCCGAATGCGACCTCATGCGTAACCCCTGTGTGAGAGGGGGATCCCAGGCAGACTAATACGACAATTGAATTTGACTCTCCCTACCACAAGATACTAAGTTTGTTTGATATCTTTGGAAAGTTATCCTTTCAACCTATTCCAAATCCCTACACCTTAAACTAATGTAAGTTTGCTAACAAAGATGTAAAAATTCTAATAAATTTTAGTTAAGCGTTGATTTTAATGGATGTTGTTTACTCAAAGGGTGTACGAAAGTGAAAATAATGGAATGATGACTCAATTCCCAAAAATATGCATGAAGTATGATAAGCAATCATTTCTTTTCAATGAATACCTATTTAAGGGAAAGAGGAAGAGTCGTTTTCACTATCAAACACTTTATAAGGAATGCCCTCAATCAATTTTGTTCTCAATCAAATCCAATATGATGCTACAACATTTCAGAAATGCAAACTAATCATTAAGATGTACTTTTTTTGTTTTCATGTGAATGATGACCGATTCAATGAAAAACTTGTCCTATCAACTACCTTTTCAGATCAAGGAGACTCAGACAAGAAAACGCAGATTTCACACAAACAACACACCCTTTTGCAATCAAACAAGAGAAATAAAATAAAAAACGCAAAAGGAAGGAGAAAGAAATTGGATCATATGACCTCAAAGAACCAAATGAGAATAGTTACAGACTTCATATGTCCTTCACTAGAGTTCTTTCTCAGTCGGATAGGAGAGGAAAAAAGCAGCGGATCGATTTCAAGCTCTCAACAACAAAAACTCAAAAAGAATGAAGGGCATAAAATATGAACAATAATATGTTTACTTCTCAGGAGGAATCATGTCAAAGATAAAAGGAAGCATCATTGAATCACAAAGCATCTCAGCAAGTGAAGAAACGGGGTCTGGACCTCCAAAAAATGGAAATTTTGAAGAGATTTTGGGAAAACGAGGGTTGGTGCTCTGGTATAAGGGTCACCAGAGTGTTATAAAGATCTGTCCAATACTTCCAAGGAGTGTTGGTGATTTTCTAACATCGGCAGGGGGGCGCCAGGCTCAAAAACTAACAAAAAGTCCAAAAAACCCAAAATTTCAATGGAATTTTTTGCAATCAAGATGAGTGTGATGGGGTAAAGAGTCAATCAGAAAGTGCAATCAGATATGAAGGGGTAAAAAAGGTTGGAAAAAAACCAAAGGGAAAGACAAGGTCTTATGAGGAAAAATCAAAACCAAAAGTTTTGATTCGATTGATCCCCAGCGGAGTCGCCAGTTTCTGTTGAAGGAAAATCTCCCCGCGGACAGGTAGATCTCCTCTTGAGAGCTAGACTCTTAAAGCTTAAGACAGAAGACGCTTAACGTGGACAATGACTTCCTTTAGATCTATACAAACTAATTCATGAGGAGGAAGGAGAGAAGAAGTACCTTTTACCAGCGTTTGTCTCTGCACGCTTCGAGTTGAGCTCCAATCTTTCTCTCCTCGATGAGCCCTGTAGACAAACAATAGTATGACTACTTCCTACTTTGTTGATATTATCTTGAAATAGATCTATCTATCATAGACAAGTTCATGTGAGACTAAACACAAACTAGAAAGAAACAGGCCAAGCGTGTCATATTAATTAGAACAATGACAAAAGTAACTTACAACTGTAGATGCAAATGCGACAGCTTCGTCAAGTCCCCTTTGTCTAACCCTTGCTTAAAAGATCCACGGTCGAGATGATAACAACTTTACTGATTACTTTCCTCCAGTTCACCACGTGTTTCCTATGAGATCATAGGTTTCATGCTTGCAATTCTTCCCTCTTTCTACCATGACAGAGTCTGTTTATATAGGTTAGAGAGGCTTAACCTCTTGAGGTATCTTTAGGGTAAGTTGAGGATTTCCCTCCTTGAACCAAGGATCTTCTCCTAAGATCATGACTGAACCAGGAATTCGAATGAAACTGCCTTCCAATATTGAAAGATCCTTCCCTTATTCTCCTCAATAGGTCAACTGCTGCCCAGATTAGACAACGCTCCCTCAAAAGGGGTATCAGGGTGATATTGTGCTCCCTAGTAGGCTCAAGGGGGGAACCAGCGCTCTAAAGATCTGTAGTGCTCCTCCAAAGGGGCAGTTTGGTGTTATAACGCTCCCTAGCACCTTATAGGGGAGCACCAACACTCCTAAGGGTGATGTAGGGGAGCGCTCCCTTCTAAAACTTTAGTTTGAAAGCTTCTTTCAGGTGGGAAGAGGTACCTGACTTTAGTCAACCATCCCTCTTCCTCCAAATTAGGTGTTTGAGGTATTCTAAGTGTCTCCTTAGTGTCGTCATCATGGAAGTATTCTTTGTTTGACATTTGTGACACTTGTGAACAACATGCGACACTTGCGACAGTTGTGAGGAACATGCGACACTTGTGACACTTATCAAAGCGAGTAATGTTGATGTGTAACACATATCATCAGATCTAGGAGAGTTATGTGGAGTCGCGAAGTTCAAAGTCGCAAATGGATCCCAGTCATTAATCGCAAGGGGAATGTGTGGTAGTGGATTAAGGAATTCAGGAATCAGATGTCCGAAATTTCTAGGACGAGAAACCAAGAGGTTCGTGAAGCCACGAAAACTAAACCATAGTGGGACCAACGAATCTGAGGAGACATGTGGAGGAAGCTCAGAGATCTCAGAAATCACATTTCTAGAAAAGGAAAAGGAAGAGCTCGTGATATCCCTAAAGCCTGAATCACAAAGGGATAGACCCGTGGTTATATTCGTGGTCACTAGGAGAAAAAAAAGGGACCCAAAGAGTCGCTTCAACTCAGTATTTCGAACGATCCAAGAATGGGAGGTCGAGACGTCCTTTGGAGGGAATGGGGTCTACGCCACTCATTCATTAAGTCTACTTAATTACACTAATTTCAATGTTAATAACAATCAGTCTGGTTATCTGATTCATCAAATGAAATGATAATTTTATATAAAACAAATATTTTTGTAATTCAATTATTATACTTCACTAATGCTGAAGTGAACCCATCTTGGATAGGAAAGACTCCATTCTACTTGAAATGATAATATTATATAAAATATATATATCTTTCTAATTCAATTATTATACTTCACTAGTGTTGAACTGAACCTGTCTTGATAGAAAGGACTCCATTTTACCCAAACATGATTTGATTTAAAATGGTGAAGAACTTCTCTCTATATCATTGATTCGCTTGAAAATGGTATAAAAAATAGTAATGATTCAAAACGTTTACTATCAAGATGCCAAGTCATATAAGCAATGATGGTCATCCGATACTGAATAATTATTAGTGGATAATTGACACTATGAGTACGCTCTTTTCAGTCCTAAGCCCTAGTTTCTAAGAACTAATTTTGAAAAAATGTTGTTTTTGGTTAAAAACAATTCTAAAAACTTAAAAGCAATTTTAAAAATAAATGAAGTTAAAAAAAAAAAGGTTTGATTTGCATTGGTTTATAAAATGAAATATATTATCTTCTACTTTTGTTTATATGGCCTCGAGGTTTGAAAAGAGAAAAACGTTTCAAGAAAGATAGGTAGCCTTTGTATTAATTGGGTTCTAAAACTTTAACATGGAAAGGAAATTTTTAGAGGACACTTTGTGGCACCTTTTGTTTGGTAAACATGTATATATTTAGTAAATTTAAAAACAAAAATGAAACATAATAAAACTAGAAGTTACTTGTTAACACATAAAAATTCAAACAAAAAACATAATATTAAAAATAATATGAAATATATTTTTGGCAAATATAATTATTCACAGAATATTATGCATACATTTATAAATTTCATAAAAACTCAAATAGATAAAGACAAGATACTAAAAACAATAACTGTAGTTTTATGGGTTTTTTTTTTTGGAGATATGTTTCGAGGATATTTTCCCGAAATACAACAATAAATTGTTGGATTTGTAGATTTGAATGGTTAGTTTTGTATAATTCGAGTGCCCTGGGGGTTTTCCAACATGTTGAATTCATTTATACATTCAAAAATGAAATTTTAACAACAAAAAATTGTGATTTAGTGCAAATTTATGTTGTTGAATTTTGTCTAAAAGGGCCAAAACATAGACCAATTAGACAATGCCAAAACAATATAAACCATCATATTCATTAATGGGTGAATGAGAATGTCGATTTTATTCAAGAGGGGTTTTCATATTAATGTTATTAATAAGAATCATAAAAATATTGTTTTGCACCAAAACGTTTTGTGGTACAACACACCCTATTTGCATCCTTTAAAACTTTCGACATGCATCGTATCTCACATGTTCGAACTTTGTGTGTCGTATCACATCTCTCAAAATTTTTGTATGATGGGATGAGTATTGAAGTTTGAAAAACTTGGTCTTTATGTCTACCTCTAAAACCTTTTCATACGAATAAAAAGAGGTGTTGCCTTATGTGTATCGCACAGAACGTTTTGAGTGCAACATGGTATGATGGTGAAATTTTTTGGAAGTGTGATGTGTCACTCAAGAAGAAAGTTTGTCGCGATGCAAGAAGGAGGGTAGTTACGAAAGTGCGACAAATTGCATGCAAAAAATATGCTTTTGCAAAACACCATAAAGGAAAAAAATCCCATGTGGCACCTTGTTTTACTTTATATGTGTCATTTCGCATCCTTTCACACTTTGGGATGATGCGACATACATCTCATGGCCTTTAAAACATTGAGAGATACATAGTGTAGCACCTAAATAAAATTTGTGTGTGAAATATCACACCTCCTAAATGTTTTAGAGGATGTGATGTATGTGTAGTGGCCTTTCCACATTTGTTAGCAATAAGGCCATTTGACTCTTTGTCTTATATGATTTCATGGGACTTTGTGTTGTATGCACATATTTAAAACCTTGGAATGATACAAACCAAAAAAGAACTTGCCTCATTGATATGGGATCTTTTCATCGTGATTTATAAAGAATTGTATTAAATGAGCATAAATTAATGTGAACTATTAAAGAAGGGAAAACTTAGAAGTGAAGAGACATAAGGATCAGATATGAACACAAAAACTTGATAAAGAAGTTCGTCCCTGGTGGACTACGTCTTCGGGTTCTGCTCTCAAATGGGAAGGCTCTTTTATTAACTCAGCAAAAGAATTTGGCAAATACATGAATATACCTCATTTTGAAATCAAGCTATAGAAATAACGTTGAGATCAGAAAACAAACATCACCATTGCATTTGTGGCATCGAATTACCCAAAAATGATTATCTCCACGCTCTGATCCGACTCTGGCACTCTCAGGCCCAAAAGAGATCTTGTCTCGGTTTTCATGCCCTCTGCACCAACAATTATGACAACATCTACCTCAAAATCCATGATATATTGTACAGTATGGTCACACGCCCTTTTTCCCTCTAGATCTGGCCCAAAACAGGTTCTTAAATATTAAACGAGGCGGATATACCAAGGAATACCCCTTGGCGTGTTGGTTAGAGAAGAGTTTTAAAGGCTTTTTTCTGGGCGGAGGTTCTAGGGTCGAACCCGTCGGACTCAGTTTTTGGTAGTGGTTACATATATGTTTATCCATGATTAAACCTATGCTAATTTTAGTGGTCCAATTAGTAATTTTTCCAACGATTATATAGATTTGGCGTGGTCCACCAAATTTGGCGAACCCACCAATTCATTTTTTAAAACCTAAATCATTCACGGGCTAACATTGGGAATTCTCGGGATGCCACATATCACCCCATGATTGGGCCAAATGGTGCCTCTTGATTCTCCTACTCATATTCTGATGTGGCTCAACCTATCACTGTTGTACTGGCACATGGCACCCTGGGTGGTGCCAGGTGGCATCTCCTGGGGGTGCCATGTGGCACTTTCTTGTTAGTCCATATGGACCATTGAAAATTCCACTGGTGGTTAACACATGGAATCTTTTGGTAATGCAATGTGGCATACTGACTTCATCATCCGTAATATGATGTCACGATGCCATGTCGGCAATACGAACGAAGATGTGTCCCCTGCTGACTGGTCCTGGTTGACTGCATCTTTGACCGTGAATATCTTTCAAACCATAACTTGGTTTGACAATTCATTTTTGCTGTTAGAAATCTTGTGACGTTCTTCACGATCATTCCATTTTCATTGAGTTTTGAGGACTTTGAATTTTTTCCCTTTCTCTATCTGTTGAAGCCATTCTAAGCGTTTTGAGTTGCCTTTGTGAGTTCTGAGTTATTCTTAGCCTTCTCTGGATCCTTTTTGGATCACGCCTTCCCACTGAGAGATTTTTGGACCACCAAAAGATTTCATCAATCAACTAGTAAGTGAGGGAAGAGTTCCCTCACTTTGTCCTTCTCAATCCACTTTTATTTGCTTGGATGGGTGCCCTTTAAGCCTACTCGAAGGTAATCAACATTATCCCTGCATGAAGTCCTCATCCTCCTGTACAGGATGATATCTTTATGTAACTCATCCAAGTACCATGGTGAAAAATCATCAACTGATGGAATTGAAACTTCCTCATCTTGATCCATGATCACGGGAGGCTCAAAAAGTTTCAAGTTCTCAACATTGAAAACTGAGTAAATCTACATATAAGGTGTAATATCTAGAAAAAAATCATTGGTATTGATTTTCTCTAATATAATGAAGGTTCCATAACGAATTGGATTTATTTTCTTTCCTTCACCCTTCAATCTCTCCTTGTTGATGTGAAGCCATACCCTGTCTCCAACCTGGAACTGATGATGAACCATGTGCTTTTCATGATGATCTTTATAATGTGCTTGACTCTTCTCCAATTTTTCCCTGACTACCTAGTGTATCTGTTGAATCCTGTGGATGAACTTGTGGGCTCTTTCCTCTGTTCAATCTTCATTTACATTGGCATCTCTCCCATACATCAAGTCCAAAGGAACCTTTGGTAGGTACCCACAACATGTCTAAACAGGTGAAATATGAGTGGATGAATGTAAATATCGGCTGTACACATGATGTACATAGGGTATATGTTCATCCCATACCTTGGGATGTTTGTTGTAGTAGCCTCGAAGCAATAGTACCACTGTTCAATTTACCACCTCTCTCTATCCATTGGTCTGTGGATGGAAAGCAATGCTCCTCTTCAATTTTGTGTCCATCATCTTCCCCAAGTTAGTCCAAAATTCTTCAAGGAATCGAGTATCTCTATCCGAGACGATGGATGTGGGTAATCCAAAGTGAACCCAAACATGTTGAAAGAAGATATTAGCAGTCTGCTCAATAGTGATCTTCTTTTTACAAGGCATCAAGATACACATCTTGTTGAACCTATCCACTACAACATACAAATAGTCATGACCCCCTTTGGTCATGGGTAAAACCCTTAAAAAATCCATGGATATACTTTCCCATGGATGGGATGCAACAAGAAGTGGCGATTATAATCCCAGTTTTCTATTAGTGGGCTTACAAGTAGAATACAACACACACCCCTTTACATATTTAGTTACAATTGCTTTCATTTGGGGCCAGTAACAAAACCTTTGTAAATGAGCCATAGTTTTTCCTATCCCAAAATTCCCAGACACAAGAGAAGTATGAGCTTCTCATATTGCATGGACTCATTCACTCGTAGGAATACATATCTTTTCAAGATGGTAAAGTAACTTTCCGTGCAGACAATAGTTCTCTACATGTGCACCAAGGGTTAGCTTTGTATATACTTCTTTAAAATATTCATCGATGGCATATTGTTCTATATAGATATCATGAGATAAAGAAGCATTCTTCAAAATAATAGAAGCAACAATAGGAGGTCTAGAAATCATATCAGCCACCTTGTTACTTGTACCCTTCTTATACTTGATTACCAAGTGAAATTGTTGTAGAAAACCCATCCACCTATAGTGCTGAGATTGTTTCAATTTGTTCTGTGCTTGAATATACTGGAAGGGTTGGTGATTTGTATGTATAATGGTTTCCTTCCCTAACAAGTTGTGCTTCCATTTCTTTACACTCTGGACTAATGCATACAACTCTTTATCATATGTAGGATAGTTAACAAGAGCTTGGTTTAAAGTTTCAGAGTGTTAACAAACAGGCTTACGATATTGCATTAGTACTGCACCCAGGGCATATCCGTTGGCATCTGTCTCGATATAAAAAAGATTTTGAAGATTAGACAATGCTAATATTTGTGTGGTATTGATCTTCCCTTTCAAAGTGACGAAATGTTTTTGTTGCTTTCCTTCCCACTGAAAAGTTTTCTTCACACTGGTTAAGGCATGCAGAGGAGTTGCTATGAAGGAGAAATTGGGAATGAATCTCCTCCAATATTGTACTACACCGAAGAAGCTTAGAAATTCAGTTACACTTTTTTGGCTCAGAACATTTTACAATTACATCAATTTTGGAAGGGTCAATTTTCAATTGTCCTCCTCCTACAATATGGCCTAAGTATACGAGTGCATCCTTGCCAAATTCACATCTAGACAATTTTACATACAACTTCTCCATTTTCAAAGTATCCAATACTTGTTTTACATGCTTCACATGCTCATCCCATGTCCCACTAAAAACAAGAATGTTGTCTAAATATACAATAACAAAGTCATCTATGAAAGGCCCGAATACATCATTCATCACATGCATGAAATTTGTCAGAGCATTACAAATCCAAAATGGCATAACCAACCACTAAAACAATCTGTGCTTGGTTTTAAAGGAAGTTTTCCATGCATCCTGTTCTATGACTTTGATTTGATGATATCCACTGCACAAATCCAGCTTAGTGAAATAGACATCATTCTTCAATTGATCAAGTAAATCATCTATACAAGGAAGAAGGTATCGATTTTTCACCTTGATTTTATTTAAGGTCCGATAATCGACACACATTCGCCATGTTCCATCCTTCTTTGGCACCATCACGATAGGAGAACCACAAGGAGATGAATTGGGCCTAATGACCCCTTGATTGACTAATCCATGTACCTACTTCTTGGTCTCTTTCATCTCCACAACTGATATCCTGTACATTCCCACATTAGGCAAAGGAGAATCCTATTGAAGATGTATCTCATGTTGGATTTCCCTCTTAGGAGGTAATCCATCTGGTTCCTGAAAAATATAATCATACTTAGAAACAATATCAATTAATTCCTTTTTATGAGATGGATCACACCCTTGGAAAGCATCGGATGTCCCGACATCTTTCTCTCTAACAACCATGAGTACATATCTCTTAGTAGTGTTTATGAGTCTTTTCATTTGTCATGCACTAACAAGTGTGGTGTTTACCCTCATGTTATGAGCTCTAACAATATATTCCACTCCCCCCCTAGTAAGGTGGTATTTATTCTCATGTCTAAAGAAGACTGCTTTTCTATCATAAAGATAAGGACTTCCCAACACTATGTCACATATATCAAGTGGTACATAAAAATCAACTTCATCAATCAATTTTGAAGCAATAGAAAATCTTATCATACATTGTTTGGTGACATTAAATTTTTCTTTGTCGCATACCCAACCAAGATGATAAGGTTTCGGATGTGGCTTCATTTCAAGACCCATTTTCTTGACAAGTGCTTCAGATATTAAGTTTACTTGGGAACCCAGTGAAATAATGTAGCTATCTTAGTATGTTTAGATACAACTCTTATGTAAAATAACACATTCCTCTTTCGTTCATCAACATGAGATTCATCATTGGAACTAGAAATAGCATGAAGAGATTCTTTACCTTGTACTCCAACTATTGTGATCTTTACATCATCTCCTAAATCAGAACCAAGATCTTGTTGTATTGTAGCAACAGTCTTTGTCTTCCCCTTTCCACTGAACTATTTCAGTTTCTTTTTTGGATGTTGTTTCCAACAGTGTTCTTCATCGTGACCGCTCTTCTTGCAATGAGTGCAAGATGGTTTTCCTCCTTCTCTCATCATTGTAGCAGTCTTCTTTTCCTTCCTTTTAAACTACTTAAAAGTCTTATGTGGGAAATTGGAAGGTTTCTTTGTGGTATCTTCTTAAACATGTTTCCCCCTGTTCTCTAGGTGAGTGGCTTGCACACAAACTTTGTCAAGACTAGTGGGGTTAAAAAAGAGCAAATTATGTTGATTATAACTGTGAAGTGCGCCAATATACTTCATTAAAGTCTCATAAGAATATAAAGGAATGTTCAATGCAAGAGATTTTTTCCTAAATTCTTCTGTGAAACTTTGTATAATTTGTCCTTTACTTTTCCTTAAGTATTTCCATTCCATCATTGTTTTATGTAAATAACCTAATGGATAAAATTGCTTCCTGATCATTGATTTAAATTCCAACCATGAGGAAAGAAACTTACCACACTTACTTTGGTCCTGAAGCTTGCTCTCCCACCATACGAGAGAAGTTCCTTCCAACCAAAGAGAAGCCAATTGCACTTTAACTTCATCTTCATCAATATGTTGGACACAAAAATACACTTCAACCTATCAGATCCAATTATCTAACTTTTCAAGATTAACATCTCTATTAAACATAGGTAAAGAAAATTTTACGACGATATTTAATAATGGTTTCTTAAAAGAGGCTTTATGGATAGAATGATGAGAATGATGAGAATGCTCAAAGGAAGAAGAACTAGAAATCAAAGGTGAAGATCGAGGCTCAGGAGGATCTCCTCCAGCCCCTTGGTTTACAAAAGCATCATCATCTACATGTGATTCATTTTTCTTCCTTTTCTTCTTCATCCTCTTCTCATAATATCCATGCATTCGCTTAACCATTTTTGACATGCAATAAAAGACCATGTGAAAGTTTTTCTCTTGTTCATCACGCTTGTCTTCTTCTGCCATTTTCTTCCTTCTGGATACACGACCAAATTTGGGATTGAAAGTCTTTAGAGTTCCTTGACCCTGCTTATGATTGTCCCTAGTAAACATCCACGCTCAACATTTCAAGTCAAAGATGACTGCTCTGATACCAATTTGATCCGTGGTATTTTCATCGTGACTTATAAAGAATTGTATTAAATGAGCATAAATTAATATGCACCATTAAAGAAGAGAAAACTTAGAAATGAAGAGACATAAGAATCATATATGAATACAAAAACTTGATAATAGAGTTCGTCCCTAGTGGACTACGTCTCTGGGTCCTTCTCTCAAATGGGTAGGCTCTTTTATTAACTCAACAAACGAATTTAGCAAATACATGAATATACCTCATTCTGAAATCAAGCTACAAAAATAATGCTCAGATTAGAAAAAAAACATTACCATTGGATTCGTGGAGTCGAATTACCCAAAAATGACTGTCTCCATGCTCAGATCCGACTTTGGCACTCCCAGGCCCAAAATAAATCATGTCTCGGTTTCTATGTCGTTTGCACCATCAATTGTGATAGCATCTACCTCGAAATCTATGTCAGATTGTACAGTAGGATTGCACACCTTTTTTACCTATAGCTTTGGACCTAAATTCATTCTTAAACATTAAACGAGGCAGATATATCAAGGCACACCCCTTGCCACATTGGTTAGAGCGGAGTTTTAAAGGCTTTGTTCTGGGCGGAGGTTCCGGGGTCGAACCCGCCATAATCCATTTTTGGTAGTGGTTACATATATGTTTATCCATTGTTAAACCTCCGCTAAATTTAGTGGTCCTATTAGTAATTCTGAAAATGATTATATATATTTGGCAGACTCGCCAATTCTTTTCTTAAAACCAAAATCATTCATGAGCTAACATTGGGCATTCTCGAGATGCCACGTGTCACCCCATGATTGGGCCATGTGGTGCCTACTGATTCGACTGATCATATGCTGACGTGGATCACCCTATAATCATCATACTGAACCGTGGCTCTCCCTAGGTGGTTCCACGTGGCATATCTTGGGGGTGCCACATGGAACTTTCCTATTGGTCCATATGGACCCTAGAAAATTCCACTAGTGGGTGACATGTGGCAGCCTGTGGTGCTGCCACATGGAATGCTAACGTCACCATTCATATGATGGCATCACTCTGCTATGTCATTTTTTGATGTCATGTTGACATCAATAGTATGGACAATGATGTGTCCCCTGCTGACTAGTCCTGGTTGACCACATCTTTGACCATGAATATCTTTCAAACCATAACTCTGTTTGACGATTCGTTTGTGTCATTAGAAATATTGCTACGTGCTCTTTGCAATCATGTTGTTTTCACTGAGTTTTGAGAACTTTGAATTTTTTCCCTTTGTTTATTTGTTGAATCCATTATGAGCATTCAGAGTTGCCTATGTGAGTTATGAGTTATTCTTAGCCTTCTTTGGATCCTTTTTGGATCATGTCTTCCCATTGAGAGTTTTTTGGACCACCAAAAGATTTCATCAATCAACTGGTAAGTGAGGGAAGAGTTCCCTAGTCAAAGATTTCTTGTTCTTTAACTGTAAAATATAAAATATAAAGAATCATGCGAGAAATAGTGGTGGTGCTTTCCTGACTTGTCAACCTGGTAAACAACCAAGCAATTTCTCGAAAGGGGTTTTTAAAAGAGTCAACCTGAATCATGGTTATGTCTTTTGGAACAACTGCATGATTCTCCAAAAAACTCAAGCAAGAGATCTAGGCCATTGTCATGTTTCTTCAGAAAATATCTGCAATCTTCTCCTTTGAAGGAAAATGTTGGCTCAGGGAGCCTCAACATCTTACGAAAAACTTGTGGTGAAAGGGAAATAAGGGAATAATATTGGATTTATATAATTCATTGGCTCAAAACGTACTTCTCAATGCACCATGAAACAAATTCTTTGCATTTGAATACCTCAGGAACACACCTTGCGTGAGTAATTCCCGATGACCATATTACGTCTTTTTGTGTAGGAGGAGATGATTAATATGAATATGCTCTGGACCACTGAAAGTTCTGGCCTTCGTGACCAAAAATATTCAAAGTGTCACCACAAAAATATTTTCTAACCACTGCTACCATAGATTGACGAGAGTATTCTTTCAACTGTATAATAACTTGAAATTAATCCTTCCAAAGAGATAACAATAATATAACCTTTGGAAAATTTTGGTTTAATGCAATTGAATGAAAAATATCCTCCAGTCCTTCATTATAAATGATGATCTTTACGGAGCCTACATGATCAATTATTGTCATTAGACCACACTAAATGTGTATTGGGAAAAGCACAAATATGGTGGGGATGGACAAGAGAAATTTGAATATGGAGCCTTTTGTGAACCCATGAACCCACGAATGCAAATGATAAAAAATATCTAGGTATTGCAAAGCGGTCAGTCAGACTTGGATACAGGAGAAATGAAATATGTCAAGGACTGGTACTCACGAAAAGTCTAGCGGTCATAATGTAGATCACGGGCATTTGGGTGCAAAGTGGATATTTTGGAACTTGGAAGATGAAATCTTGAACCCATGAACACGTGAATTTTCAAAAATGGTTAAGTATACTATAACAAGGTGGTCAGTCGAACACATAACATAGGAACATGGATGGATATGAATACCTACGAGACCTCCTACCCTCAGAATCGTCGTTTTTTTTTAAATGTGACTAAGTATGGTAACTAGAAAAGGAAACGAGAAGGGAGAAAAGAAAATGGGAATGAGAGTAGGTATAGAAGAGGGAAAATAAATGGGAAAGAGGATTTGGGAAAATAGAAAAGGAAGCAAAATTTTGGAAGCAATAATTGATCTCAACAGAACTATGAACCATTTGTTATCACTGAAATTCATTCCACAACATTGCATGAAAATGGTTACATAGATACAAAACTTCCAAACAACCATTATTTCACCTACAACACCAAAAATGCATTTCCAAGAGGTAAAAAATATACAACTCGACAAAAATTGACATGAGATAACTCACTAAAGGAAGTGCACGCATAGTGTGTGGGCCAAAGAAGCCCATAGAGTGCACAATGTGCCATTTGTGTGACTGTGTACAAGAAAAGCATGCAATCATGTGAATGATGCATTTATGGTTCTTGTCAGCCCCTCAACCACTTATGGACCAGCTCCCAACTTGATTTGACCCTCAAATCTGAGTTGAATATGAATGGGGGGTTGATCAAGGACCAAAGGATGTTCTAAAGGGCCCCTTGTTCACACCAAAAACCAGTTGAATAATGCCTTGAAGACATGCTATAAATGGAGGCCATGGGTGCACTAATAATTTATTATTTCTATAGTATTGTTATGCTGCCTCAATTCTCCCTTGAGAATCTGCTTTTCTCCTTGGAGCATTCTAGCAACATTCCAATAGGCCATTCCACTCACCTCTTGAGGGAATAGGCTTGGATTTCTTCACCATTTGATTTATAGTTTATCATTGTAAGAAGATCTCTCCATTAGGGAACTCAATATTCCTCCTGAGGAGGAAGAGGGGATCCATAATTCCTCCTTTCTCTACGGTGTTTTTCCAAATAATATAGTTATCCATTGGTGGCATAATCTTGGTCATTTGGTTGATTGATTTTGGTTCAAAGTTTCTTATGCATTCTAGTTTTATTTCCTTAGTTTTTTTTAGTTTATTTACTTGTTTATTTCATGTGCTTGGATTGTTTAACTCATGCACTAGGTTCTTTCTTGTCTACTAGGCCCAACTAGACTTGCAAGTGCCCTTGTTTTTCTCACCCAAGTGATGAAACAAACACAACAGATTGGCAATCATGTTGGGGAGAAGGTATCAATTTCCTCTCTATTTGGGCTTTGAGAGAATTTATTTTTGACTCATTTTCCTTGCAAGAACCATAACCGGCCTAACCCTACATGTCAAGAGATAATTTTGGAGCTAGAGGAGAATTCCACTCAAAATTCCCCCCTGATGTGTATTAGAATGTGTGCAGGTATTTTAGCCCACAAATGGGCATTCAGCACCTTGTGAACCCAAAGTACTTATGTTCATTGTGCATTATGCGCACTGTGCACAAAAAGGTCTTCTGTTCTCTATGCATTGTGTGCCCATTGTGCCTCTTTCTAAACTGTAAGCCACACACTTGTTAAGAGTTTCAAAAATTGTAAGACTTTTTGTGATGATTTGAATGCCCCTAGCCTTCAAAATATTTCTTTCATGCAATTTGTAAATGCACTCCACTTAGATTCCTTTCCCACATGAAAGGTTAGTCAAACATAAGCACTTAGGGGGTAAAAAGAACCATATTTCTCCTCTTTTCCTTTCGTTTCCACATGGATGGATTGTTTTGATTGTAAAAGTTAAGTTGATGTTCTTTGCTATCACATATAAAAACAATTGCATTGGGACCATAAATCAACTTTAATCATTGAGTATGCTCTTCTCTCGCACGATAGAGCGATCTTGAGAATCATAAAGGTGGTTAAGGGGACATTTTATCTCCCTAAAAAAATTATTTAGGAGAGGACAAAGCCCCCCTAGGGCTCCTCTAGGTTTCTTATTGAAATCATCTTAAATTTGTAAAGGGCCCATACATGCTCACATGTTGCAAAATTAGGATAGTTTTTGAAATTAATTTCTTGGTTTACATCACTAGGAGAGTTTAAATATCAAAGTAACGGTACCATACATGCCCACATGCTTACAATATAGGATAGTTTTTCAAAGCTTTCTTAGTGAAAACAACATTAGGGAGTTTAAAGGATTGGTAAGGACCCATATGTCCACATGCTAGTTCTATAGGAATTTTAAAATTCCGCAAGGTTGTACCAATGACATCTAGTAAGATAGGTAACCAAGATTTGTAAGGACCACAAGAAGTACACATGTTGCAAATTGACACCTAAATTATTAAAATTTGGCACATTTTTATCACTTTATCACACACAAAGTCAATCCTCACTCACATAATTTCATATTGAATTGTGGAGGTTGAAGTAGGTTTTCTCTAAAGGAACTCTGAAATGTCCCATTATTTCTTGAAGAAGTTATCCACACCCACTTAATTCAAACGAGATTGGTTCACACCCCCAATATCTCAACCCACAACATCTAAATTTTTTCTAAAAACTCACTAAGGTTTCCTCCACAGGAGGTGCCAAAATAATTTTTTTAGTCTAGGTAGGATCTCAGGGGTAGGCATCCAAATAACCCCCCGTTATCTAGTTCTCACATTTTCAAACATTAGAAGTTGAAAAATAGGGAACTTTTAAATCCTCCAAGTCAAGTGTTGCTACACCATAAGGCAGGGAGATACCTGTGAAGGGTCGAAGGTTGAGGTTTGCTTGTTCTGTGCATCCCCCCTTGAGTCACCCAACTCTTGGAAGGGATCCAACTCATGACCCATTTCTGAGGCCAAAAATATAAATGTCGCACTTTGACCGAGGTACCTAGTGGCCAAATTTAGGACATCTACCCAGGTGGCAATTTTGGGCTACAATTGCACGTTGATAAAATTTTGTGTGGCTATTGGGAAATATCACCAGCTCTTTTGGGATATTCACCTTCTACCCCTCAATAAAACTGATTACCTCATCCTTCACTAGTTCCTCTTCTGGTGGCTTCAGACCCCATTTTTGAGTGCTCTTGGAAGGTCTAGTGCTATTTGAGGGAAAGGAATATACGTCTTTTTAGAACATGAACATTTATTTTCTTTGTTCTCCCACATGGATAAAATCCACCTACCCACATGTATGCATATTTATAGTTGATTTATGTATGATGCTCAATTGATTACATGTCATTATGAGATATATTGTGAAGGTCCAAATTATACTAGTCTCTTGTTCATTTATTTCTCTCATCACCATTTTCACACATTCACTTTTCTAGTTAGACATCATAGGGGGCCCACAAAATCCCCTTCATTCCAGACGCTTGCAGAATCTCCCTCCTATTCTAGGAGTTCCTAGTCTTTCCAACTCACCGGATCAACCGTCTCACACCCCTATGAGTGCCACTATTTTGGGATCAGCTTTGCTTGGTTCCACCTTACTTGGGTCCAATTCCCAAGGCCATCCATCCACTATCTCTCTTTCACAAGGAGGTGGGGGGGAAAATTCTTCTCAAGGGAGAAGCACAAGCACACCAAACCCCCCTCAAGGGTCAAGTCCATTATCTGCTCACACCATGGATGGAACTAATCCTCCACCGCCACCCCCTATGCCATATTTAGTGTCCCTCAACATTCCTGATTTGAGTAAACTCATGAGTGAACCTATATTGTATGACCCCACATGGCCCAATATGCCTACCAATATACCTTCATACATTCCCAAATTTGAAGGAAAAATAGGAGAAGATCCCACCAACCATGTCATGACCTTCCACTTATGGTTCTCTTCAAACAACATCATGGATGAATCCATCTTCTTAAGGTTATTTCAATGCACACTCATTGGTCCATCAACCAAATGGTATGTGGGCGAAAAATTAGGGTCCCACGTGACTTTTGAATCCTTGGCCAAAGAATTCTTGGCCTTCTTTCAACTACCAATTCATTATGACACTGGTCTAGAACTGCTCTCTGAGTGAAAACAAACCTCAACTACACATATTTCCAACCACATTCACGAATGACGTCAGCAACATAGTTTATGCAAAGTAGAAACCACCAAAGAACAACATCTCGATTGGTTTCTCAAATCACTTGTCTCTATTATTTCCAAAGATGTGCCATCCACCTTCCCCCAAACCGAAGAGGAAGCCATCAACAAGGATCAACAGTACGACCTCATTTATGCTCAGTCGGGTTACTTATACAAAGTAATACCTGATGCACCGAGACTGGTGCCATTCGGCCAGAACAAACCTGGGATGTCTCACGTGGTAGATGGATTGATTGGTACCACAACACACCACAACCCGTATGTCCAACCACCACCTATGTAAAGTACACCCCAATATCCATCGATATATGGAGGGCCATCTTATTACCCTCCTCCCCTTTACCAACAACCATATTTTTTCGCTCCCCCTCCACCCATGAGTGGACCTTTATTGACACCCATCATGCACTCGACTTCTCAACCAAGTTCAACTTCCCCCTCTACCTCAGCATATAACATGGGCACTAGAGAAATAATTTTTCCTTCCTATGTGCCCTATGGATCATTGCCACAACATAATCCATATTTTCCATTTCCTGGTCCTCCCCTACCAATTTCTCCTCCATAGGGACAGCCACACGCCAGTGTTAACTTTGTTCATCCCTCTCCCATTAAACAATTTCATACTTTTGAATAGATGAATATGGAAAATCTGGCCCATCAGCCGAATAATGCCAAAAATAAAGGAAAAAACCGAAACAATAATAACCCAAGACTAGGGGGAAATAACCCCCAACAAAACCAGCCTGTTAGGGGCAACTAGAATCAACGTAACGAGAACCTCCAAGGGGACAATAACAACAAACTCCAAGGGAGAAACAACAACAACAAACTCTGGAAGAACTTCCCTTGTTCCCTTTCCAGTGATCATATCATTATACTCACCATTGCCCCCAAATTGTCGACTTCAAATGGATGAAAGACTCCATGAACGTGCCACGTCCTCCAGCACTACCTGCCCCTCAACAGACCCCATAATAGTATTTGCAGCAAACACCCCTAGTCATGTTTCAAAACCCTATTCCACACTAAGGAGTGATGAATACCCAACAAGACGTACATCCCGCCCCACCAAAAGTGGGATGGTATCAAAACCTTGGAAATCCGACAGATCACAATATCCTCCTCACTAGCAAAGAAGAAATTCTTCTGCAAACGCACAATCATCAATACAGTTTGCCCCCTTAATCTACTCCCACCACTTTGGAAGCAGCTCCAACTACAACCAGACAACACTTTATGATTCCATGCACTAACACTGAACCCACCATTTGTATCCCTCACATCCTGTTACGATGGAATTTCAACAACCCTCAAGCTAGAGCAGCACACAATTATAGTTTGGTCGATGAATTGGCACAATCTTTTGCAACAATGTCATTGGTCTCCTTGTCAAGGCCAATCACCGCCACATTCATCACCTTAGCGTCTTCTTATATTCCCATATTGTCGTCTAGTAGCTCAGCAACATATATTGTGTCTATGATTCTTGCCTCTTTTGCAAATACCTGCTAGTTAGATTCTTATCTCAAAACTTTGATTCAATTACATTTACACATATTCCACAACAATTTAATAAAATAGAAGATAACATGGCTAACCTAGTGTTATATTGGCATTTATCACATCAAGACATCATCACATATACATAAAACATAAAACATCGGTCACAACATATAGATTAGACATCATAAAAAATCACAAAATATCAACACATGTAAACATGACAAAAGATCCCACAAATGTGTATCCATATCTCTCTCT
>JZKD02S1852976.1:308944-358455 GCA_000966675.3 Picea glauca
TATATATATATATATATATATCGATCAAAGTGTCATAAATGTTTACAAAAAAATCCAACATATACATCACTCGTAGGCACATGAATCACCCATAGGCATGTGAGTCCCCTCGCCCGTATACAAAATGGGTAACCCCTACCCTGTACAAAATGGGTGTCAAACTACTGTATACAAAATGGGCTTGCAGGCCTATATAAATACAAAAAGATATAAATGGCACTCATGGTGCCCCTAGAGCTCCCCCACCAGGTCCTATGTCAGTAGGAGGTGCCCCACCAGCTGGGGGTCCTCCAGGTCTAGAGGGCATTCGACCAGTCATTGTTGCCCCCGCTACAGCTTCTCTATGGATTAGGATCTGCCACTCTACAGGACCACCCACACACTAATCCAGGACTCTCTCATCCTGAATGTGGGACCACATTCCCTCCAACACACCCTTGAACACCACCTCCCACCGAATTTTGGATATCATCTATCCATTTGCTAGCCTCTACCTATAGTGCATGTGATAGCCCCACACCTGGATCATCGAACCGACACCTCTGGCCAGCCCTCACCTCATCTGATAGCCTCCCACCAACATCATCCCTCCAGTGTCACTTTCCTAACCGTGGTGGTCTCACCAACCCCTAGCGAGCTGACTCTCCAACCATCTCCACCTCTCGGCCTCGAGGCCCCACATATGAACAAACAAACAAAAAATATAGACTCAGCATCCATATACATATAAACACATGGTACACTATCAAAATCACCAAACATAAATACACCAACATACCTCTCTAGTCCCAAACCTCTCCAGGAGGAAACTCCATGTCTGGGTCATGCCAAAAATCCATCCCACCATATGGAAATCACAACATAATATGTGGTATGTGACACCACACACATGCCAACGTGGTCGTAAAGTAGTGGCCACCCTCTCCCCCTCCATGTCTTACCAAAAAATGAGCCCACCACATCAATTGTAGCTCCTGCGTCCCTGCAGGTGGCAACAAAACCCTCGGGCACAACATCGACACCCTCTCCAAAAACCATGCTACCAGGAAGGATCCAAAGGAAAAATCACCAGAGTCGGTGGTCTGACACTAGTGAATTTGACCCATCATCCTAGAATGCAACATCAACCCCCAAGAAAAAATTCCCCATCAAGGACCCTCTCCATAATCCTCAGCTGATCTCCAAATATCTATTGAGTCACTAAGGATCCATAGATACTCACCACCATGGTCGCGATGCACTGGTGCAAAAGATCGTCCATCACCTCAATCTAGAAAACCGACCCTGAAATCGGGTTCGAGCCGATATAGTAGTGTCAGGACATGTTTATCAGTCGCACATCCCCCCGATAGCTAGGGGTCAGAAGGTAGGGCCATTCCCTAAAAGGGGATCTCCGTCAAGAAGTAAACATCCTCAACAACTAAGAGTGTCATTTGTTGTCCCCTCACAACAAAACACTACAAATCAATGCTCTACATCGATATCAAATACTAGAGTAGGTACTCCTACAACCGTATCAGTGGGCAATCGAAGAACTTGAGCAGGCCACAAGCTACCAAGTGCCTTCGAACACCAGGCTCCTCTCTCACTGCCTCCTGGAGGTGCTCCCAGTCTCTCTCCCTCCAGTGGATTTGCATGATAAACTGATCACCTACATTCACACACAAACTCTTGGTCAACACTCATCATTTATCCATAATATTCAAAAAATTCAAACTTTCAAAACCCCTTAGCTTCGCCTCCAGTGTGTGGTTTTTACCCCCACATGCGTGCACATACATGCGCCTATTCTTCACATAGTTGTGCATCAATGCACAGATGTAAGAGAGACAACTATGTATCAATGCAAAACTATCACCCCCATAGGTGTGCACCCATGCACACTTGTTCTCTACATAGCTGCACACTGATGCGCAACTACCTGAGAAACAACTATGCACAATGCCCAATTGTAATTCCAACAGGAGCGCATCCCATGCGTGGCTATTTTTCCCACCTACATGCCCCCATGCATGGTTGTGTCCAACATAGTCGCACATCATGCATGAGAGATAGAATTATACCCATGCATCTCTGTGTGGATATCTTTCTTGCCCCCACGCATTAGTGGGCCCACTCCCAAAAAATACCCTAGTATGAACATCCATACGACCCCTACCCAAAAATAGAAATTATCTATTGTACAAGAGGATAGGACCACCAACTTGACTCTCACAAATCCTGGATTGGTTGGCTTGAACTCCCGTAATATTAAAAACTCCTCCAAATACTCTCGTCAATTCACTATAGAAGTAGGTACAAATGTGGTGGCATTATGGGCCCCATAGCCATATATAGTCCATTTTTCCAAAATTCCACACTCAGTTACAGGAGCTCAGAGTCTTTGCTTTATGATCTGTCTTCAGCCATGGGATTAGGCTCCTGCCACCTACATAGTCACATTCCCCAGGTCACCATCTGCACTCAGCCCCGGGGGAGCCTTTTTCTCACATCACGTCTAGGTACGCATGATCATGTTCAAAATTATCAAATAATTGTTATATGTTCTCTATCTTCAGATATTGTTCACATCGGGTATTTGGTTTTAATGTGTGTAGGTACTTGGTCATCAAAAATTAGCACAGCCCCTTTAGGTATATGATCGACACTGGAATGTAGTCATTCCCTCTGAATATCCATTGCATCTCCAGTCACACCCTCCAATATTCACCTTTAGGGTCCCTAAATCCAGCTCTACAGTATTGTCACCTATGATGCATTTTGGTATTGTCACCCAGTAGCGCTCTCCCCCACATGAGTTGTCCCATTCATAGTCCCCCTCGACACTTTAACACTCATGTTGTTTTCACCCCCTAGGGATGGGAGTCCTGATAGTCTTACGCATTTTTGAGATTCAACCACATACTCCTTCTCATCATTTTGCTACCTTTCCCAATGGACTCCCAGGTTATCTCATCTCAGTTTTATTTTGACTCCACCTCCGCAGTATCATTAACCCTTCATTTCATCCACAATCAATTTGCCCATCTTCATATTTTCCTCCATTCATTTACTTCATAGAAAAACCCACCCATGGGGCCCCCACCCTCCACCAGTTCTCCACACAACTTGTGCCCTCACGGGCCAATCCATCTTGCACCGGAGCACCTATTTGTGTATCTGTACACTCATCCCAAATTATTCTTTATTTATTTGGTAATTGTAAAATTCCTTTGTTTCCAACATTTACTTATATTTTTGTCGTCACCCTTGACAACCTTCTTTTTCTGGCCACGCAACCCATGTATCCCTTTGTTTTAGGTGAATCTCCCTGTAGACAAGTGGATTCCCTCTTGGCCTCTAGACTCCTAAGGCCAAGACAAAAAAGTGCTTAACATGGACACTGACTTCCTTTTAGATCTAATCAAGCTAATAAAAGAAATATAAGGATAAAGATATGTACCTTATTAACGACGTTTGTCCCTGTAAAGTCTTCGTTGAGATTTGATCTTAAACTCCTTGATAGATCCTGTATGACAAACAAAGGTACAAAATACTTCCTACTCTACTAAGATTAACTCAATCATAGATCCATCTACTACAGACAAACTCATATGGAGCAAGCACAAGTTTGAAAGAAATAGGCCAAGCATTGATTATATTAATGAGAACAAGTAAAATTACTTACAATCCTTTGAATGAAGGTGCAACAACCTCTTCCAGTTCTCCTTGTCCAAACCCTTTTCTCAATCAATCTCCACTGATTTCTTTGATGGCATATCACTCATGAGATCATAAGTTTCACATCTCCAATCTCCATTGTGCCTCTCACCGTGAGAAGGCATCCTTATATAACCTTGGAGGAGTCCAACCACTTGAAAGATCTTTAGGATGAGTTTAGGATTCCTCTCCTTCAGTTGAGGATCTCCCCTAATATCATGCCATGACAATCTATTCGAATCCAACTACCTTCAGGATTTGAGGGATTCTTCCCTAATTTGCCTCAACAAACCCAAAATTTTCTCAGAAGAGGGTAGCGCTCCCCTAAACGGGTGCACAGGGTGCTCAAACACTCCCCAAAGAGGCTCAGGGTGTGCCAACGCTCCCTAACAGTGGGTAGGGGAGTGCTCCTCTCCAAAGATCAAATTTTAAGTGATTTTTCCAATGGAAAAGGCATTGTACTTCTTTCCAAGTGATTTTTCTTCTTCCACACTATCCTTTGAGGTGTCTTAGGTGTCTTCATGATGTCGTTATGGGCACGACATAGGCAAGATGGCAACATACTATTTTTGACACTTGCAACACTTATAGTCAATATGCGACACTTGCAGACAAGATGCGACACTTACAACACTCGTAATGATGACACTTGTGACACTATCGAAGTGAATAATTTTGAGGTGTAATAGATTGCCCCCCAAAGTATGAAGTTAGAAGACGATGATGACTGAAGTACTTTCTAGACTTTTCAAGCAAGGGTATGGACACAGAGAAACTATAAAAAGTTACACACAACCATCAAACAAATGTTATGACATGTTTCAAAACCCAAGGAAGACATACCTATGCTTGAGTGATAAAGACTTCTTAGGTATGGACGCCATCAAATACATTGTGGATCCATAATTATATTGACAAAGTGGTATAGCCACTGCGGATATAATGTGGATCTAAAATCCTTATGACCTGAACTGATCGTAGCCACGAAGAATACACAGTGGATCTATGAGATTACAAGACATAGCCACGACCAATACAAAGTGGATCTATGTAACAATATATGTGTCATAGTTCAAAAGAACTCCTTCGCAACCTGGGCAAAGTATACATAAGAGTGAAAACTCAACCCAGGGTCTTCTTACTGATCCTGATGTTGTACGAATATAAATATGTGAATAGATGTCTTGATGTCGAACATGGAAGAAACCACTTGATTACCGGTCAATGATGTAAATCGTTAACAAGCGCAAGGGAAATCACCATTGATTTCAATGATTCCCAAGGTACTCTAGTACATTCTGACGAATGTGAATAGATGAGCTGAAGTCGAAAATACATGGAATCATACAATAAGAGATCAATGATGTAAACCCACTATCGGACACAAGGAGGCCTTCCATTGAGGCATGCAGGTCCCAAGGTACTAACTAGTTTCTAAGTCTAGTTCTTGGATAATGTGTTGAAGTCGACAGGAATAGACTCATCGAAGGAGGGCCTTGATGTATCCCCCATCAATGACATGAAACTAACACAGAGATGTAATTGGTATATCAAATGAACATGGACTGACATGGGTATTGAAACAGGATATTTGTGATGGCTGACTCTCTAGGCAGATACTTCCCTTGAACACTGAGGCACGACAAGAGAAACGTGACATGGACCAAAACTTGATAATGCAGTGGATGATGTGACTTTCGTTAGGTGACCCAAAGGAGTAAAAGAAACTTAGAGAGTTAGCTCAATGCAGAGGTTTGGTGGATTAAAATGTGTGCAAAGACAAAGTCTTGTGTTCAAGGGCGACCGTAAGAGTTACTTGTAGTGTTATCAAAAACTGCTTGGCTTGCTTCCTTCAATTTTTCCCCCATCCAGATAGACGAGTACCTCTTTTTAATTTAACGAGTGCGAGGAGGGTAACACATGCTTGATATTACTCACCTTCGGTAAGTCCCTCTTCCTTTATTTAACAAACTGGAAGAAGTAAGGGTTTGGTCTCGTATGGGCCCTTCAATGTATGATCATTTAACGAGTCCAGATAAGGTAAATTTGGTGGTTTTTCATATTTAGAGAGTCTGAAAACAACTTAAAGACGACTCCAATGTTGTCCTTTTTCATAATATTAGTCTTACGAGGCCAAAAAAGAGATAAACTATCACTCGAAAGACGCCCTTTCAAACCTTTTAATGAGTGGGAAAGGAAGCAAGATCACTCGGCAATCTTTTCATGTTTAGAGAATTCAAAGACGACTCCAGGGGATTCCTTTTTCATATATCCATGCAGGTCCGAAAAAGAGATAAAATCTTACTCGGATGCATTCTCATGTATTTACGAGCATGAGAAAGAACAAAGACTAAGCTTGGTATGCCCCCAGATTGAAATCTAGTGGCTTAACTCCAAAATGATCATCAAAGACTGGAGACATGCTCTCCAAGATTCAGTTCATTCACCAACTTTGAGGTTGTCACCAATTTCTCTACGAGATGGAGAAAAATGATAAGGTTGGATGAAATGAAGGTTCAAGAGAGGTGATTGTTTCATTTTTTAACGAGCTTGAGACAGAAAAATAACTATGCTTGGGGCTCTGGGTTTAATGCCCATATTGTTGTTTCATTTTTTAACTATCTTGCTACAGAGAGGAAAACTATGCTCAAGGCGTTTGTTTCATTTTTTAACGAGCTTGCGACAGAGAAAATAAACTATGCTCGTGACCTCTGTTTCATTTTTTAACAAGATTTCCACATAAGAGAGAAACTATGCTCGTGAAATCTTATTAATCGTGGATTCCAAGAGAATAATGCTCTGGAAGGATACCATGTCAAGGGACAAAAATCGGTCATGGATTCCAAGATATCTTCCCTGGATGGAAGAAAATCACTCTGTAAGAAACACATGTTGAGAGTTGCAATAGGAGTAAGGAGATCAGGCTCCCATAACCCTACCATAAAGATCACCATGTCAACTACCGGATCCAAATCATCGGAAGTTGAATTCATGGGAGACAATGTCATATAATTAACATGTGGCGGGAGTGATACTGTCATCATATAAGAACCATTCAGGGAGGTAATCTAGTCAAGACCGATGAATGAAAGTTGATCAATAGTTACAACTCTTCCATCGTGAGGGAAAGATATCACATGAAAAAGAGTGGATACAATAGATTTCATGGAATAGACATAATCCCTCCCAAGGAGTAAAGAGAAATCCAAGGGGTCTCGGACTACCATGACATCAATAAAGACATTTTTCCCTCCCAAAGTTACCAGAAACTAAGGAAGGGTCCCTAAAGGTTGACTAGTTCTTATGTTAAAAGATAACAGATTGTGTGTAACCAGCGCAAGCTGAGGACAACCCAAAGCATGCCAAGAAATAGAGGACAAAATACTAACGGACACACCTTCATCTATCAACGTTTGAGGAACATATCTACCACAAACCTGTAGTGTAATATGGAAAGTAATGTGAGAGGGAAGACTTAGTCCAGTTAGCAGACCCCAATCAAAAAGGATGGCCTCATTTCTTGGAGGGGGTTTTGCGGGAGAATGAGGAATTCCCCCCAGCACTGTAGATTCTATATCAACGATAAAAACATGGGTAGTATCGGGTTTACTCTCTAGAGGGAGAGTAGGATCGACCGATGATGGGATGAAATCGACCACGCAAGAACTCTTCAGAGGAAGAGTGGGATTGACCGATGATGGGATCAGATCAACCACTTTAGCACTCTTCGGATGAAGGGTGGGACTGACAGAGGAAGGGATTGGATCAACCACTTTGGCACTCATCAAAGGAGGAGTGGGATCGACCGATGACAAAACTGAATAGACCACTTGGGTTTCATTCTCCAAGGGGAGAATGGGGTCGACGGGTGGAAACGGATTGACCACTTTGGTGTCACTCTCTAATGGGAGAGTGGGGTCGACTGAGGATGAAAACAGATCAACTACTTGGGTTACACTCTTTTGATGAAGAGTAGGGTTGATCGATGATGGAACTGGATCAACTACTTGGGTTTTTGGTTCAATCGAGGAGGAAACTAGATTGACCACCTGATCAACTGGACTGACCAGAGATGGAACCAGATTGACCAGTCCATGAACTAACGATGGGTTGGGGGAAATCTTATGATAACCTTTTGGAAGTTGAATTTTTTCCAAAAGAGAAGAAGCCTTGTTCATACGAGGACAAAGGTGAGAATAATGATCACCTTTGCATAACATACAAGGAAATTTGACAGTTGTCTTTTTCTTACCAACCTTAACGTCACTAGTTGATGGGGTATCATTGACATGACTGACAGAGGCCGATGACATGGAGGACCACTTTCTAAGACCTTGGGAATACAAAGGCAATCCCTTAGAAAGTGGTCACCCTTACAAAGACTGCAAGGGAATTTAGGTTTCAGATTCTTCATTTTAATCTTGTTGACCTCATCAACACTCCCAGTACTATTAACAGTAACTGGTTTCTTGGATTCAACATCTGATGTTGTTGGAGCCTTGGTCCTTTTAGGGCTCTTCTTCTTCTTCTCTTTATATTTATTCTTCTTCTAATCAACGTAGCTACTTGATTTAGAGATTTAACTAGACGAAGAAGGAGAAAGGGAAGGAGACTTAATAGGAGAAGAAGGTGAAAATCCAACATGAGGTTGATGTGTGGGTGGTGTACTAACATATAAAGTATTCGGTGTAGTTGAAACATTGGGAGGATTTGAGATCACCGAAGTGGGGAACAGCCAAACCAGTAATCCGATGGTGAGTCCTGAAGACTTAGTGTGGCAATGTATGGAGGACCAAAGTTTCCAAAACAAGGAAAGGTATAAGGTTCCCCAGGAGAAGGGGTTCCTCCATTGGTACTCTCAAGATTGGATGCCATTAACACTGACTCGACCTAAGGTCCACTAAGTAACACAACCAACACATGCTATGAATTTGAGAAGAAAACAATCAAAAAAACCTTCCCATAATGAAACCACTAGTCGGTGATGAAATCCAACATTGTGAGATCAAAATAGGAAGAGGCGAGGATAGAGTGGGTGGATCATTTATGTTGGTGACCTGCTTAACAGACTTACACCTTGGTGCAAGCTTCCATGCTGTAATTTTCAATTTACCCTCCAAGGAGCTCGAGTGAGTTTGACCAACGTTTGTTCGAGGTACAATGAGACTTCCCTTCACCATCACCTCGTGTGAGACCCTAAAGATTATAGCTACTAAGGTCACCAATTCGTAGTCAGCCCCTGGGTGGGTACAGTCGACAGTTTGATCCGAACGTATGGGTAGGATAACAAGTCTTAAATCAACTCAAGAGGCTCCCACACATAATCGTGGGTATACCTTCAAGTGACCCCCAATATACAATCCGACCACTACAAACAATTGAACCATAGAGGGATAATATCGGTAACTCACCCGAATGTGACCTCATGCATAACCCCTATGTGAGAGGGGGATCCCATAAAGCCTATACGACAATTGGATTTTCTCTACCTATCGCAAGATGCTAAGTTTGTTTGATATCTTTGGAAAGTTATTCTTTCAACCTATTCCAAATCCCTACACCTTAAACTAATGTAGGTTTTCTAACAAAGATGTAAAAAGTCTGATAAATTTTAGTTAAGTGTTGATTTTAGTGGTTGTTGTTTACTTAGAGGTGTATGAGAGTGAATACTGATGATATTATGACTCAGTTCCCACAACATTCATAAGAAATGATAAACAATCTTTTCTTTCTGTTGGAGCCACCCTTGTTTTTCTAACCCATCACAAATTTCATTCTTAATGCTTGAAATCTAAAGATGGTTTTCATTTTTCCCTCTGAGATATCAAGATCTCCGAAAATTTATCACGCGAGCGACGATGATTATTATACTCTCGAAACGAGTCCTACCTTTTGTAAAAATGTTTCCTCTTTTGTTCTACTTCGGGATCTCGTAGGTCAGATACTATAAGTCATGTAGTTCACACGTCCCGAGCCACGAAACAACGAAATCATTTTAATTTTTCACTCAAGATAGTAACGAGGGTAAAGTTTTCCCTAACCCATGATTAAGTGTCATCAGGGTTTCACGCCTCGGTGTTAGCCAAACCCAAAATTTTATTGTCATAGCAATGATAGCCGAGAACACGAGGTCCTTATTTTAATAACCCATGTCAAGGTTAAAGACAAAAGCTAACCGTGGTAAAAGATTCTCTCGGCCTTTCGCCACTCGGCATTGTCCTTTTTGAAAGTTACACCGTTTAAACCCCGAATCGCGAAATCACGATGCAGTTATAACGTGATTAATTAATCATTTAATTCAAGATTATCTTCCCTTTTAATTAAGTCATGTTATCATGATCTCGTGGTTTTGCAGCTCAGCATGTAAATATCCCAGAAACTTATCTTCGAAGCTCCGAGTCGCAATATGGAGGATATAATAATTATGAAATTAATTGAGCCCCTAATTGCGATTACCTTTTTATTAACCAAAACCGATCATCACAGTCTCGGGTGTTAGAGATTCAAAATGTTAAAGTAAAATACCCGATATAACGAGTACCGAAATATTGATTAACGTTGGTAAAACCAGATTAATTAAGCTAAATCAATACATATCCCGCGATTTGATGTCTACACAATTTACGAGGTAGACTTGGCCTTTCCATACGCCACTGATGTTATAAACCGCCAAAATTTATGACATTAATGAGGAAATAGGGTAAATCAATAAATATAAGATCATATTTTTATGGAAAATTTTATTTCTAAATGTGATTTGACAGACTTGTTCCGAAAGGTACCGAGTTTTCAAATTTATATAAGAGCTAAGTTTCATTATAAAAAATGCATTTCATATTATGCAAAGCACATTATCTCTGATCAGCTGACTTCTGTATGTATATGCATTTCTATTGCAGAAGAGCGAAAACAAAATCTCCGGCCATGGCTCCGCGAAAAGCATCAAAGGCAAATGTTGAGGTTTCAAGACAAGGCTCAGACAATGTCTCTGATACTTCACCTCGAAGTATTAATTTGGCCCCGAATTGGTCATTCGTTTCAGATGTTCTACAAGTAGAGTTGGTGGACTATTCTGACGACTCTAGTGACAACGAAAAAGATGATATAACCACCAAATAAAAAATAGTCGTCCAATCTGGAATGCATAGAGTAACAGCCAGGCCACGGTTGCTTCCATATTATGGCATGGTTCAATGGGAATTGGAACATGTGGTCATACCGACCAGAACCATAATGAACGAGAAAAAAGTCATAATCGAGACTTTCAGGCCGAAACATATGGCCACACATATGGCACTGAATTATTGGACGAGTTCAAGCAGAAGGAATGCTTACAGTATAATAAAACCATGTCCAGTTTAATAAAGGATTGGGTTTTGAACACCGCGAAGTTCAAAGCTGATACCCATGGCATATATTCAATCACCTCTTTAGAGCCACAGTACAAGTACATTTCCATCATGACATGCAGGCTATACAGGAAAGAGGACACCTCACATTTTTATATTTCGTGGGTGCCTCTAATGTTTCAGGTCGCCAAAGACAGTTCCTTCAACTGGGTAAAAATGTTTTCCGATAGCTTGACCAGTCGGGTCACAGAGTATCGGGTGCAGAAAAAGAATGGAAATGTGTCTTCATTCTTCATGTCTGCATATATTATGGACGTCATTTTTTCTATGACACCATTTCCATTAATGAGTTGGATTTGGACTCCAGCCGAAGACAAACCCATACACGTCTATCATTCAAAATTATGGGAAAACAAATCTGCAAATTTCGTGGTACAAAATTTTCAACTGGGTGATGGTGCCTCTACATGTCACTATTTTCGGTCACCCACCACCCAGGATCTCGGACATCATAGTAATGAATCTGAGAAACATAGCAGACTGGTATGTGGAAGTGGAATTTTCATACCTCTGATTTTTCGGGGCTTCGGTCCCTCCGCATGCATTGCCATTGTTCATCCCTGACAAGTTGGCTTGTCATGAGGTCGCTAGGAAAACAATAATTGGTGGTGTGAGAAAAGAACTTAAAGGGTACTCGAAGAAGGTATGGTCGTTTTTTCCTATCCATTTGAATTCTTATTCTTTATTAGATTTCGGGCATGCCAAAGCCGAGGCGGAAGCCCTGGAAGACCTAATTTTGGTCTCCATTGAATATAAGAATCACGATCTACAAAGGTTCGTGAGAAATCATTTGGCCAGTTGCGGGATCAAGAGATTTGAGCACGAGAATTCACCTTCGGATGACATTTTTCAAGGTGCAAGGTCCTATGCCAAGATTCTGGGTCGGATACAAACCTTGGTACCTGAGGAAAGAGCCGATGTTTCGAAGTTCCAAGAACATCGACGTAGCTGTCTCCCCACAGTGTTGTGAGGTGAGGGTCCGAGTACATCGAAGGGAAACAAAAAGAGGCTGAAGGCTCTAAGGACGCGACTCCTGATTAAGGAAAACACCAGGACGAAGGGGAACAAACTAAGAGTTTGGAAAAAGAGATAAAGACTCCTGACCCTTCGAAGAAACAAAGTTTGGTTACTACTCCGGGAAAATCAGCGAAGAAGGTCAAAGAATCTATCACATCAGTTACCCCCTTGCAGTCTACGCAGGGAAATATCGATGCAGGATGGATATTCAATGAAGAGTTGAGGCCCAAAAGGGCAGAAGAACTCCCTCCGAATGAGTTTTTCTTCGATAAGAAGAGAAAGGCAGTAGTAAAAAGGGAATTCTATCAAGAATGAGAGTCAACTGCCAAGAAATATAAAGTTATAACTGATGGAAAGGACAAGAAGAATGAGCAATTCGATATTGAAATAGTAGGGACAATAGGAGCATATGCCTCGATGAATCAATTTTCAATCGGGCTCTTAAAAAACCAACTTAAAAGAAAAAATTTCCTCATTAGTACCCTTGAAGCCAAATTAGCCATAGCAACAGAGATTGCTAAAGACCAGGTGAGCGTAGGAATAGAGCAGGCCAGGTTGGGCAATAAAAACGAGATAGAGATGCTCAAAACTAAGCTCGAGCAAGCACAACTGGTGGTCTAGGATGGTCAGATGCAAGCAAGCCAACAAAGGAATCTGATCGAACAACTACAGGCTAGGGTGGAGATTGCTAAGAACATAATGATAAACATCGGGATGTTCAAATGCCAGGTGATCGATATTCGGAGCAGAGTCTTTGCAGCACAGGGAAATTTACTCGGTAAGGTAGAAGCGATCAAGGACAACTGTTTTCTAGTCAACCAGGTTTCGGAGAACTTATCCGTTAGAGAAAGGGAAGCCGGAGGAGCTTGGGTGGCCTTCCAAGAGGTTGTGATAGCCACAAACAACAGGGTTTCGAAAATTACTCCCAGGTTCACCATTTCAGAGAAAACCAGAGGGAACATTATATTAAAATAATGGGAGCATAACATCGCCGAAGGCAAGCAACAAGCCAAAAATATAACCAATTCCTTAGAAGAGGCCTTCAGTTCTATAGATGATGATCTGCTAGGCATTGACAGCGGAGGTAATGCTGAGACATTGATGCAGATGAATGTGGAAAAAATCTCCCTTGATGTAAAGGAAAAAGAGGAAAGAGATTCGACCGATATTTCCCAGATGACTATGGTGGACATAGTCCAAATAGACAAATTCATGATTAAACCCAGCGCACAATTATGTGCCATCGACATCATGGATGGATAGATGGAAGACAGGCTACCATAGTTATCCTGAGAATGTTACTTCTTTGAAGCCAGCTGTCAAGCGGAACCATCGCGGCTGATATCTCAGCTGTTTGAAAGATGTGTTGCCTACACCGAGCACACACGAGGACAAACGTCTGGCACCAAGTGAAGACAGAGAAGAAGAAATGGAGAAATTTCTCTCCTCCCTGTCATAACCGAAATATTGTGACTATTGAGATTCTATCTTATTTTTAAAATTGTATAAATATACCACAGAAAGAAAGAAAAAAGGTTGGACCTTTTTGTGTCGATTGTAACAAAGTTTTTACAAATTTGAGAGTTAATACAAAGAAAATATGAAGATTCTCAATTCCTTCAAGACTGTGTTATGAGTTTGTTTTCTCGTATTTCATATTTCATTCCATTTCATATTCTTAACTGATGAATGCTTCGTTATAATTTAGTATGACCACTACTATAGCAAATGAATTTTGGTTTTCTATAATTGTTTACTGTTTTTCCTCTGTACCAGCTATCAGCGGGTGTAAGACCAGTCTACATTTTCATAACTCTACACATATTCTCTGCTACAACGGTTATTTTCTTACAGTTTTCCTCTTCTGTTTATAGGTGAGATTCCCCCTTGATAGGAGCCTTACACTATAGACAGCTAAATGTTTTTCTCCCACCTCATACCTTTTATTAAGATATAACTTAGTTATGGGAAAGATCCTTTGATTTGCACTCCGTTTCTTTTCGAAATTTTAAATTCTCTTTTATACGACCAAATTGAGACATCACTTAATTTCTCACTGAAGTTTTTTTGTTATTTTACTGTTCCTCCGTGACTGTCCCTGTACCAACGTAGCCTAATATCAAACCTGTATTATCAAATCAAACACACATCACCTTAAACCTTTTTGACACTATCCTTAAAAAAAATCTTACCCGGGTCGAACTAGAACGTTCATGGGTAGCCATTGAACAGGATATAACTATCCAGGAACAGTTAGAATCTAGACAACGCCAACGCCGAAATCCTCCTTAGTTTCCTTTGTCGAAGGTTGATGTTTCTCCCCTTTCCACCTTTTACCCACTTTCGAATGCCTAGACACTGTACTTCTAAGCCTTAAGTACAGACTCTGGAACAACATCTTTCTGGCACCGTTGTCGGGGACCAAAGTTATGAAATCTTTTTCCCTGGGAAAATGACATTTGTTTTTCGTTGAAAGTGTTACCCTTTGATAGTGAACAAAGAGTACACACCTTTTAAGGATTTCTAATCTTTCACTTGGCGACTCCACAAATATAAACTGGCATCTGGTCAAAGGAATACCTGACAAAACCCGGATGGTAAGTGGATTATGCCCGTTACCGATCCCGAATAAATTCTAAAGGCGAGAGGCTCTCTTAAGCCGACCGTTGCAGTTTACAAACTAAACCCCACCACTGAAGACTAAGAGTTCTTCCAAACCCTCAACTTCGTTCAGTCCTCTCTTTGATACTAAAGTTTCAACGCCAAACTGATCTGAAGTTAGGAGTGAGATTCATATGACAATCCCCTTAGTACACAAAGGAAAGGGCCCTCTTGTAGGCTCATCATCTTTTGACATACCATATTTCCTTTAGTTGAATTTCCCGATTTCACCAGATTCTGAAGAGTGTGTTACACACTCGGTTTCCACACCCATCGGTTCTCCTAATTTCATCTCTTGCAAATCCGAGGAACCGAGTCCTCACATTACTTATCTTTCCTCTTCGGATTTTCCTCTTTGCAAAGAAAACAAAGAGTCACTTTTAATTTTCCAACACCCCCTTTATAACTTTCCACAAATAAGTATGGAAGATTCCGGAGTAGGAGGTGGAGGGTTTGTAGGAGAAGGTGGAGGGTTTATTAGAGGAGGAGGGGGAGGAGCCCCTCTAGGAGGACCTGGAGGCCAAGGTCCTGCCCCCCCACCCAGATTTTTTGCGAAAGTTGCAGCCAGATATGCTCCCTTAGTATTGTTCGTCCCTCTACACGACCTTCCTGAAAATTACTTAAAAAATTTACTGAAGTTCACTGGGGAAGGGGATCTGACCGCGGCCGAACATATTAATTTCTTCGATCAATTCGCCGATATCCTGGGTATCGAACATGAGGATGTATATTCGAGACTTCTTGTCCAAACCTTTGAAGGCCAGGTCTAAACTTGGTTTCGGATCCTACCTGTAGCATCTATATTTTCTTATGACGCTTTGAAAGATGCTTTCCTCAGACAATGGGGCGAGAGAAAATACCATCTATATTATTTAACCGAATTTGGGTCTTTGAGAAAAAGGAATTCAGAAACAGTCATGGAATTTATCCAAAGATTCAACAAACTTTATAATAAGATCCCAGCCGAGGTTAAACCATCCCAACCCACGGCTAAAGTAACTTTCGTCGGAGATTTCGAACCGGATTTTGCACTCCTTTTGCGAGAAAGAAGGGGAGCCACTCTGAACCGAATACAGGACGATGCGATAGAAATAGAGTCTAATATGACGGCTTCGGGTAATATTAAATATAAAGTAGAAACAAGAAACCGAGAGACCAGATGCTTTAGAGAACAAGCAAGTCTGTCAGGGTCTAATAGACCCGCAGATGATAGGGTAGACGATATGGCTAGAGTAATTAAAGAACTGTCAAATAAAATATCTAGAATGGAGCTCGAACAGGCCAAAGATGACTCTTTCCCCAAAAAGGATTTCAAGAGGAACCCCAACCCCCCGAACCAACAAAGACAAATAAAAAATGAAGATCAAAAAATACAAGCTCCCTTAAAGAATGAAAATTTTATAGGAGCGAACGATTTTCAAGACTTCGAAGATTCAGATAATGATGTCACGAAATTTGGTGATGACTGCACTCAACCATATATGACTCGATAAGACTATGAAAAATCTCTAAAAATGCAACAACCGTTGAATAAGAGTGAAGAAGGTGATCACACTAATCTCTGTGAATCTCAACAAGAAACTGAGATGATAATGGCTGAGTTTCAACCTAAGTACAACTTAAGATCTAGGAGTAAGCCCACCTCAGCTACTCAACCCAAGAAAATCCTCCAAAGAGGTCAAGCTTATGAGCCTCCTTCGGAAGAGACCTTATTACCCAACAACAAAACTAAAGTAGTAAGCACAGAAGAGTCCGAAGTGGAAAAAGTTGAAACTCAAGCACAAGGAACTTAAACAACAAATAAAATTACGTCTTCAACCAGGGCCATGAGTGATAAAGCGTTCCAGAAAAATAAGTCGAAAAGGAAGGATTTGGAAGTCTCATCCAAAGAAACAGACAAGGTGAGTGGATCTCTCAGTTTTGAAAATGAAATAAATAAAATTAAGATACCAATCCCTTTGGTAGAATTAGCAAAAAACCCCATTTATCGGAAGCAGATTACCAAAGCGATGGGTGTCTCTGAGCTAGAAATATAGTCTGATGTTTTGAACCTCGAAGATGACAAACCTAACATCACCTTTGGTCTCCATTTTGAAGGGGCCAAATACACCATTTCTCCCTTTTATATCACGCTGAATGTGTATGATCAATTGCTACATAATTGCATGTTAGACTCTGGAGCCTCCCATAACGTTATGCCTAAGATTATTATGGAAAAGTTGGGTCTCCAGATCACCAGAACTTATGGAGATCTGTACTCTTTTGAATCAATAAGGGTTAAGTGTATGAGGATGATAAAAGATCTGGTAGTTACCTTGGCGCAGGTCCCATTTAAGATTATCCTGATGGATGTGGTTATTGCAGATATTCCCCCTAAGTATGGCTTGTTGTTATCTAGGTCATGGGGAGCCAAGTTGGGGGGTTCTCTTCAATTGGACATGATGTTTGCCAAAATTCCTTTGTTCGGTGGTCATGTCACTTGGTTGTACAGAGAAACAAGATTAGCATATACAGTGAGTGACCCTGAAAACCCAAACAATTTCCCTATTTACATTGCGGACCAAGATCTGGGAAATTGTATCTTGTCTTTTGATGATGGTTTAGATGGTTCTCCGAAGGAAAATGAGATAGAGTGAGAGGATTCAAGTTACATGATAGAGGATCTGTGTAACAATAGTGTTTGGAAAATGTATTTTGACGATGCTTCGTCTTCTGAAGGGGCGGGCGCAGGAGTGCTTTTAGTGGCTCCCGGAGGTAAATTCGTTGTTCCTTTTTCCTACTGACTGCAGTGGGATATATATTACACTAACAATGCTACAAATATGAAGCATTGGTCTTAGGATTAGAGGCTTCCAAGAAGCTAAATATAAATAACTTAGAGGTATATGGTGATGCAGAGTTAATAGTCAAACAAATAAACCGAAAGTACCTAGCCAAGCATCCCAGATTGAGAACATACATAAATTGTGCTTGGGATCTCATGGAAAACTTTTTCTCATTCATAAATGTCCACTTTATCCCTCGCGCAGATAATTTACATGCTGACGCATTGGCAAAAGTAGCCTCAACCTTCTCTCCTCCCATGACTTTCAAATTGAAGTATCACATTGAAATCAGATACAAACCCTCTATACCAGATAATATCCGACACTGGAAGGTCTTTGAGGATGACGAACAAATTAAGAAATTTCTAGCAGCAGTGGGTGAATTCTCTGAAACTCATGTAGACCAAGAAAATCAAAATGACCCGATATGGATCATGCAAGAAGGGGAAGATCCTGAAGCCTTCTGTGAAAAAATTGTGGATCATCGTATGTTGGTCCTTATCAACAACCAAATTACGAAAGGATTGATTCCTTTAGAAAGATTTTTTGATCAGAATGATGTACCTATAAAATCCACTTTACAACCCCAACCAGAAGAAGTGGAGGACTGTGATTTAGGAACTGAAAAAGAATCCAGGATAGTAAATATATCCAAGTTCCTTCCTCCCACAATGAAAAGTAAGTATAAAGACCTACTCAGACAGTACAAGGATGTTTTCACCTAGTCTTATGATGAGTTAAGAACATCTGATACTTACGTAATTGATCACGAGATACCTTTGAAGCCTAGGGTCAAACCTTTTAGGAAAAATCTTAGACAGATCAACCCCATTTTGTTACCTATGATCGAAAAAGAAGTTAAGAAACTTCTAGATGCGAAAATAATCGTGCCGCTGAGATATTCAGACTGGGTAGAAAACCTGGTCCTGGTCAGGAAAAAGAGCAGGGAAATCAAATTGTGTGTGGATTTTAGGAATCTTAATAAGTCATCTCTCAAGGAAAAATATCCACTTCCCAAAATGGACCATGTGCTAGAAAAAGTAGTTGGATCAAACCGAATGTCTATGATAGATGGGTTCTCTGGTTATAATCAAATCGCCATGAATGAACAAGACAGGGAAAAAACTGCTTTCACCACAGCATGGGGTACCTTCATGTATGACAAAATGCCTTTTGGTATGATGAATGCAGGGGCCACTTTCCAACACGCTATGGAACTTTCTTTCATTGGAGAAATGGATAAGTTCGTGGTCATTTACCTCGATGATTTGACAGTTTTCTCTAAAACCGACGAAGAACACTTGATGCATCTTAAACATACTTTCGAAAAATGCCGCAGGTTTGGTCTATCTTTAAACCCAAATAAATCACATTTCGCCATGCGGGAAGGTAATCTTTTGGGCCATATCGTATCTAGGGATGGAATCAGGATTGATCCTAAGAGGATTGAAGCAATAGATACTATAAATATTCCCATAAATGTAAAAGAGATTCAATCTTTATTAGGAAGAATAATTTTTTTAAGAAGGTTTATCCCAAATTTCGCTGAGATCGTAAAATTGATCACAGGTATGTTGAAGAAGGACAACGGAGTAAATTGGATGATTGAGGCCAGAGCATCATTCGCACATATTAAAAAAGTCATAAGCGAGGCACCTGTGTTAGCAAGCCCAGACTATCTAAAAGATTTTCTTATTTTCTCATTTGCCTCTGAACATACTATCGCTGCGGTGCTCCTACAAAATAATGAAGAAGGATTCGAACAACCAATCGGATTTTTTAGCAAGAGCCTTAGAGATTCAAAACTGAAGTATGACATAATATAAAAATAGGCGTATGCAATGGTAAAAGCATTAAAGGCATTCAGAACTTATGTGCTACATTCAAAGATAATCGCTTACGTGCCTACCAGTTATGTGAAAGATATATTGGTACAGTGAGACATCGACGGAAAAAGAGGCCGATGGCTTGCCAAAATCCAATAATTTGATATGGAAGTCAAACCGACCAAATTGATAAAAGGGAAAGGCCTGGCCAAACTCTTAGCTGAGTCGAATTTCAGAGCCCTAGATATCAATTGCCTGCAAGAAGGCGATGAAGACACGAACCTAAATGAGTTGAATGAGGAAACAAGTCCAAACAAGATTGAAGAGAAGTTCTTATCATCAGGCTGGTACAGAGACATAGTGTCATACCTGCTAACTCTAAAATGCCCAAATGAGCTATCAAAATCCAAAGCCAGAACTTTAAAACTCCATCAAGTTAAATATTGTATCGCCAAAAGTCAACTATATTGGAAAGATCCACTCGGTTTCCTGTTAGTCTGTTTAGTCGAATCGAAAACTCAGCGGGTTATAGATGAATTTCATGAGGGAGTCTGTGGGGGGCATCACGCATGGAGAGCTATAGCTTACAAGATATTGAGGGCTAGGTACTACTGGCCAAAACTCTTTTCGGACGTCAATGCCAAAGTGCGTGCCTGCAACCCTGACGTAGTCGCGCTCCCCAGGGCACGTTCGCTCACAGGATCTTCTTCTTCCTTGGCTTGAATAATTTAAGATCTCTTCTAATTCCCTATCGAGAATTTTCCACACCCACAGTAGTTCTCCAAAAGATCTCCCTTAATGATCGGGAAATCGGACTTCGCAGTTTTGCGAGTCTTGCGGTCGTGTGGTTTTGGATTCTCAAAACCCCGAACCCCGATGCAAGTCAACACTGACCTTCTCTTTCCTCTATCATAATTTTCCCTATCATGATTTCGGTACTCGCAATACAAAGCAACTCGTCTTACCGACTCCCGATGCCCGATATGCCGAAACTCTGACGCACACGTGCGAGTTGACTTCTCCACTTCCCGTCACTTCTATCGGGATTTCGGACTTCGTGGGATCGCGAATCCTGATGTCAATGTCTTGGAACTTCTCGCTGTGAAATCCCGATGACTTATGCCACTTGTCTTCCACTCTGACTCTTGTGGTCCCACACAGTTCTCCCATTGGGATATCACGTTTCACGATTCCAAGATGCAAGAGTATCCAGTCTCTGAAATCTTTGATGCTCCACACCCCGACTTCTTTGGATTTTCTGACACATGCCCTAATTGATGGACGGTTCTGATTCTGTCGGGATATCATGGATCGCGATAGCAATTTCTGTTGCAATACTTTGGAGGTTCGATCTACGAAACCCCGATACACAATATACATGTAGATCCAATAGTTCTGGATGACTTGGATCATCGCTCTATCTGTCCTGAGCTTAAACCTTCGGGAATACACCACTATATTTCCCCTGCACATAAACAATATATGACGACCCATGGAAATTCATGGATTCTCCTCGGAGAATACTGACCGTCCGTTCCTTCCCAATGAAATCTGCGAAAGGACTAAGTGTTCCTTTCCACGGAACGCGTTCGCCTACTCACAAAATTGCGACACTTCCCTCGAACTTCAAATCACAACTTGTTCTCGTTGTTATTCAAAAAACTGAAGGCCTCTCCTTCCTGAGATTTTCCCATAGCTTTAAGTCTTTAGAAAGAAAACTTCTTTGCATGCACTCCTTGCGGCAAACCTTCAACCACATCTAAGTGTTGAAGCTCCTCAACTCTGCACACGTCTGCAGTAGCAGTCTTAATCCCTTCTCTCGGGTTCGCAACCCTGAGACCCTTCCTTGGCCTGCACACTCCTTGCACAGCTCCTATAACCCAATTTCACTTCTGGGTGAACGAGAACAAGATTTAAACCACCTGAGCCTCCGTCAATGCACTCCTTGCGAACGTTTTCGACTGCACTCCTTGTAGGAATCCTTGCTCAGATAGAGAAGCAATTGAAACTCATTTCCTCACTCTTCCAGACTTAAATTCAGACATGAAATCATATACACAGCATGTCAAAGAAAACGTATAACTGGAAGCAAACATTCATGAGAATATCCTCATCAATACACAAAAAATAAACACAAAACCATGAATTTGAATCAAAATCTTCTATTAATTCAAATATCAGTACATGGGTGTTCTTTACACAGCTCTTTGCATGCTCTTCCTCTTCCTGGATTCAACTATTCCTGAATAATGTTACAATGATACAATGAGGGTGTCTATATCCATTTTCCCTCCAGCTCCTAAACTGTCTAAGTCTAGAATTAAATTTCTATCTACCTGCATTAACTATTTTAAATGTCGTCTATCTACTAAGGACAAGAGCTATCCACTCAAGGTCCATTTACAATATACAAAGTGCTCCTCATCTTAATGGTTCATTTAAGATCGCGCAACAATTCCAAAGTTGTTTTCAAAATTTGTGTTGGTTTGTCCAGCTGTCCTCCACTTTCGTGTTGGCTCTCTTGATGTGGGAGATGCTCCTACATCAAACCCTTGTCAACTATTCGCAGGTAAACAAAAGCTCCCGACACTGCCTCTAGTTCCAGTCAAAGCTGAAGCCCCATTTTAGCAATGGGGTCTAGACTTGATAGGAGAGATTAATCCCCATTCCAGTGCTCAACACAAGTGGATCTTAACAACTACAGATTATTTTACTAAGTGGGTGGAAGCCACTCCAACCAAAAGGGAAACAGACTCGGTGGTAATTGATTTCTTAGAAGACAATATTTTGTCAAGATTCGGTTGTCCCTGAAAGATAGTTACTGACAATGCCCAGGTCTTTAAATCTATGGCTATGATCAACTTCTATCACAAGTATAACATTGTTCTTGGCCATTCCACAACATATTACCCCTAGGGGAACGGATTGACCAAATATTCTAACAAGATCCTGGTAAATATAATTAAGAAAGTATTGGATGAAAATAAAAGGTCTTGTCATGTACACCTAAAATACACATTGTGGAAAAACCGCATAAGCACTAAAAGGTCTATCGGCAATTCACCTTTCCAAATGGTCTATGGGACAGATGTTGTTCTACCTATAAACCTAGCACTACCAGTGATGAAGTTATGGTAAGATCAAAATGAAGAACCCAACCATGTAACCAGGATAATTAATCAGCTGATTGAGGTTGAACAACATAGAGTCGAAGTTGATGAAAAGATGCAGAAGTACCAAGATGACATGAAGGCATTTTTCGGCCGCAAAGAAAAAGACAGAGAATTCCTCCCAGGTGATTTAGTGTTAATATGGGATGCAAGGAAGGAAGAAGTAGAAAAACATGGTAAATTTGACCACCTCTGGTATGGACTATTCAGGGTCTCGGCTCTAGAAGGAAAAAATTCTTTCCTACTGGAAAATTTAGACGGATAATTTCTCAACGCCCCTGTCAACGGGCAATATCTGAAGCATTACATGACTTAATAGTTGACAGATTAAAAAATAAAATAAAATAATAAATAAATAAATTTTATTATATATATTTTGTGTACATACATGTATTTTCATTTAAACATTGCTTTTTGATTTTCTTTTCTTTTTTTCGTTCATGAACTTTCGACACCTTTCCGATAAGATTCGTATTTGTCTTTTATAGGATTCCAACTGCATACGAAACAAGAAGGAGAAGTAAACTGAAATTCAGTGTCAGAAATAAAATCGGCATAAACAGGTGATACCTAAAGTAATTTCATATTGCGCAAAGAAAGTGAAATGAAAAGGTAAAGATGAGATTTCTCAAAAGACATGTTATAAAGGACTTTTAAAGAAAACCGAGGTAACGCCATTCAAATTGCAACATCAACTGAACTGATAAATAACAGAGTTGTTTTTTGGTTTAGTAATCTTTGAAAAAATTAAGATAATTTAAAACGATTCACCCAATCTAAAAACAATCAGTCAAAATAAAGTATCCCCGAAAACATTTACAAGAGTCAGTTTTGAATTGTTTGACCTCTATATTTTTAGTCATTAAGTCGCTACCTGGCATCCTTTCTATCCTCGGGTTTACCTTTAAAAAAAAGGGCACCATCTTTTCGTTTCATATACGAAGGGATAAGAGTGTTTCGTTTTCAACCTCGTAAGCTTCAAAGCAAATTGTGGAAAGAAAGCGGTTCTTCACAACTACTCAATCCCGTTCTAAGCGAAGGAACGCTTAGAGTGATCCTAACTTTCTTAGGTTTTTTAACGACATCATAGGATTGAAGCTTTCTCAAACAGAATGCCCTTAAAAAGTTATTTTCCTTTTTCTCCCTAAGAACGAAGATGTTGTGAAGGTCAAGGGAAGGTTGGTACCGAGTAATCAAAGTAAGTTGACAAAACTATAATGAAAAATATTACACAGATATTAGCCCTGACACAAACTGATTGCCCCCATCTTCTCACTCTAAAAAGAAAATTATAAGACAGGTGGTGAAAGGAAATTCAGAAATGATTGCCCCCACCAAGTCCGAGAGACGACAAAAGGAAATTTAAAAATGATTTCCCTCGTCTCAGCATTTAAATTCATAAATATATTCCGAAGTGGTGAAAGGAAATTCAGTAAAAAGGGGCCAGATAACTTCACCGGGGTACCGAATAGGCTCGTTGGTAGTGAAGCAATGTCTGAGATATCTATAAGGCTGTTATACATGAATATCAGTCTACTCTAGTAACCAATGCTTTTTAAAACCTGATCCACATCCCAAATTCAAACAAGACTCCCCAATTAAAAACATATAATCTTATTCTTTTGATGCAAGCCAATAACCACAAGATCTATTGGGTCTCCTAGGACTGTTTCAATTGTCTTAAAACACACCTAAATTTAGTAGCGGGAAAGGGAAAATTGTGAAAGGGACTACAACTATGTTTAAAAAGAGTATCTGATTTTGAAAAACAATTTCAAGGTAAAGAACGAAGTCTCTTTCCCCCTTCGATACCCTATTCTCAGGAACCTTTTCGCTTGATTGAGATTTTGACTCCATTCACCCAATATTGGCACGTGGTCTACTGTTCTTCCCACCTCACAGGAAGGCGGGATCCCTAGTTGGAGCCTATGTTGGAGCCACCCTTGTTTTTCTAACCTGTCACAAATTTCATTCTTAATGCTTGAAATCTAAAGATGGTTTTCATTTTTCCCTATGAGATATCGAGATCTCCAAAACTTTATCACGCGAGAAACAATGATTATTATACTCTCGAAACGAGTCCTACCTTTCATAAAAATGTTTCCTCTTTTGTTCTACTTCAGGATCTCGTAGGTCGGATACTATAAGTCATGTAGTTCATACGTCCCGAGGCATGAAACAGGGAAATCGTTTTAATTTTTCACTCAAGAGAGTAATGAGGGTAAAGTTTTCCCTAGCCCATGATTAAGCATCATTGGGGTTTCGCGCCTTGGCGTTCGCCAAACCCAAAATTTTATTGTCATAGCCCCGATAGCCGAGAACATGAGGTCCTTATTTGAATAACCCATGTCAAGGTTAAATACAAAAGCTAACCGTGGTAAAAGATTCTCTCAGCCTTTCGCCACTCGGCGTTGTCCTTTTTGAAAGTTACACCATTTAAACCCTGACTCGCAAAATCACGATGCATTTATAACATTATTAATTAATCACTTAATTCAATATTATCTTCCCTTTTAATTAAGTCATGTTATCTTGATCTCGCGGTTTCGCAGCTCAGCATGTAAATATCCCAGAAAGTTATCTTTGAAGCTCCGAGTCGCGATATGGCGAATATAATAATTATGAAATTAGTTGAGCCCCTAATCACGATTACCTTTTTATTAACCAAAATTGATCATCGCAGTCTCAGTTGTTATAGATTCGAAATGTTAAAGTAAAATCCCCGATATAACGAGTACTGAAATATTGATTAATGTTGGTAAAACCAGATTAATTAAGCTAAATCAATACATATCCCACGATTTGATGTATGCATGATTTACGAGGTAGCCTTGGCCTTTACATACACCACTGACATTCTAAACCACCAAAATTTATGACATTAATGAGGAAATAGGGTAAATCGATAAATATAAGATCGGATATTTATGGAAAAATTTATTTCTAAATATGATTTGACAGACTTGTTCTGAAAGGTACCGAGTTTTCAAATATATATAAGAGCTGAGGTTCATTATAAAAAATGCGTTTCATATTACGCAGAGCACATTATCTCTGAGCAACTGACTTCTGTATGTATATGCATTTCTATCGTAGAAGAGACAAAACACAATCTCTGACCATGGCTCCACGAAAAGCATCAAAGGCAAATGTTGAGGTTTCGAGACAAGGCTCATACAATGTCTCTGATACTTCACTTCGAAGTATCAATTCGGTCTCGAATTGGTTATTCATTTCGGATGTTCTATAGGCAGAGTTGGTGGACTATTCCGACGACTCCAGTGACAATGAAAAAGATGATATAACCACCAAATACAAAATAGTCGTCCAATTCAGAATGCACAGAGTAGTAGCCAGGCCATAGTTGCTTCCATATTATGACATGGTCCGATGGGCATTGGACCATGTGGACATACCGACCAGAACCATCATGAACGAGCAGAAAGTCACCATCGGGACTTTCAGGCTGGAACATCTGCAAACCATGTATAAGTTTCCCATGACGTCCGACCACACATATGGCGTTGAATTCTTGGACGAGTTCAAGTAGAAGGAATGTGTACAGTATGATAAAACCATGTCTAGTTTAATAAAGGATTGGGTTTCGAACACCACGAAGTTCAGAGCTGATAACCATGGCATATATTCAATCACCTCTTTAGAGCCACAGTACAAGTACGTTTCCATGACGACATGCAGGCTATACGAGAAAGAGGACACCTCACATTTTTATCTTTCGTGGGTGCCTCTAATGTTTCGGGTCGCCGAAGGCAGTTCCTTCAACTGGGCAAAAATGTTGTCCGATAGCTTGACCAGTCGGGTCACAGAGTATCAGGCGCAGAAAGAGAACAGAAAGGTGTCTTCATTCTTCATGTCTGCATATATTATGGGCATCGTTTGTTCTATGAAACAATTTCCATTAATTATCTGGAGTTGGACTCTAGCCGAAGATGAACCCATACACATCTATCATTCAAAATTATGGGAAAACAAAGCTGCAAATTTTGTGTACAAAATTTTCAACTGGGTGATGGTGCCTCTACATGTCACTATTTTCGATCACCCACCACCCAAGATCTTGGACAACATTGTAATGAATCTGAGAAACATAGCAGACTGGTATGTGGAAGTGGAATTTTCATACCTCTGAGTTTTCGGGGCTTCGGTCCCTCCGCATGCGTTTCCATTGTTCATCCCTGACAAGTTGTCTTGTCGTGAGCTCGCTAGGAAAATAGTAATTGGTGGTGTGAGAAAAGAACTTAAAGGGTACTCGAAGAAGGTATGGTTGTTTTTCCTATCCATTTGAATTCTTATTCTTTATTAGATTTCGGGCATGCCAAAGCCGAGACGACAGCCCTGGAAGACCTAAATTTGGTCTCCATTGAATACAATAAGCACGATCCGCAAAGGGTCATGAGAAATCATTTGGCCAGTTGCGGGCTCAAGAGATTTGAGCACGAGATTTCACCCTCGGATGACATTTTTCGAGGCGCAAGGTCCTATGCCAAGATTCTGGTTCAGATACAAACATTGGCACCTGAGGAAAGAGCCGATGTTTTGAAGTTCTAGGAACATCGATGTAGTTGTCTCTCCGCAGTGTTGCGAGGTGAGGGTCCAAGTACATCGGAAGTGAAACAGAAAGAGGCCGAAGGCTCTAAGGACGCGACTCCTAATCAAGGAAAACACCAGGACGAAGGGGAACAAACTAAGAGTCTGGAAACAAAGATAAAGACTCCTGACCCATCGAAGAAACAGAGTCTGGTTGCTACTCTGAGAAAATCAGCGAAGAAGGTCAGAGAACCTATCACATCAGTTACCCCCTTGTAGTCTACGCAGGGAAATATCGAAGCAGGATGGATATTCATTGAAGAGTTAAGGCCCATAAGGGCAAAAGAACTACCTCTGAATGAGTTTTTCTTCGATAAGAAGAGAAAGACAGTAGTAAAAATGGAATTCTATTAGGAAGGAGAGTCAATTGCCAATAAATATAAAGTTATAACTGATGGAAAGGACAAGAAGAATGAGAAATTCGCTACTGAAATAGCAGGGACACTAGGATCATATGCCTCGGCGAATCAATTTTCAGTCGGGCTCTTAAAAAACCAACTTAACAGAAAAAACCGCCTCATTAGGACCCTTGAAGCCAGATTGGCCACATCAACAGAGACTATTAAATACCACGTGAGCATAGGAATAAAGCAGGCCAGGTTGGAATATAAAAACGATATAGAGATGCTCAAAACTAAGCTCGAGCAAGCATAGCTAGTGGTCCGGGATGGTCATACGCAAGCGAGCCAGCAAAGGAATCTGACCGAACAACTACAGGCTAGAGTGGAGATCGCTGAGAAAAGAATGATAAACATCGGGATGTTCAAATCCCAGGAGATCGAGATTCGGAGCAGAGTCTCTGTAGCATAGCGAAATTTTCTCGCTAAGGTAGAGGTGATTAGGGACAACTGTTTGCTAGTCAACTAGGTTTCAGAGAACTTATCCGTCAGAGAAAGGGAAGCCAGAGTAGCTCGGGTGGCCTTCCAAGAGGTTGTGATAGCCACAAACAACAAGGTTTCGGAAAGTACTCCCAGGTTCACCATTTCAGAGAAAACCAGAGGGAACATTCTATTAAAAGAATGGGAGCATAACATTGCCGAAGGCAAGCAGCAAGCCAAAAAGATAACCAATTTCCTAGAAGAGGCCTTCAATTCTATAGACGACGATCTACTAGGCATTGAAAACAGAGGTAATGCCGAGACATTGATGCAGATGAATGCGGAAAAAATCTCCCTTGATCTAAACGAAAAAGAGGAAAGAGATTCGGCCGATATTTCCCAGATGACTATGGTGGACATAGTCCAAATAGACAAATGCATGATTAAACCCAACGCGCAATTATGTGCCATCGACATCATGGAAGGACAGATGGAAGACAGGTTGTCGCAGTTAGCCCAAGAATGTTACTTCTTTGAAGCCAGCTGTCAAGAAGAACCATCATGGTTGATATCTCAGCTGGTTGACAGATGTGTTTCTTGCACCGAGCACGCGTGAGGACAAATGTCTGGCACCAAGTGAAGACAGAGAAGAAGAAATGGAGCAATTTCTCTCCTCCCTGTCATAACCGAAATATTGTGACTATTGAGATTCTATCTTATTTGTAAAATTGTATAAATATACCACAGAAAGAAAGAAAAAAGGCTGGACCTTTTTGTGTTGATTGTAACAGAGTTTTTACAAATTTGAGAGTTAATACAAAGCAAATCTGAAGATTCTCAATTCCGTCAAAACTGTGTTATGAGTTTGTTTTCTCGTATTTCATATTTCATTCCATTTCATATTCTTAACTAATGAATGCTTCGTTATAATTTAGTACGACCACTACTATAGTGAATGAATTTTGGTTTTCTGTAATTGTTTACTGTTTTTCCTCTGTATCAGCTATCAGAGGGTGTAAGACCAGTCTGCATTTTCAGAATTCTACACATATTCTCTGCTACATCGGTTATTTTCTTATAGTTTTCCTCTTCTGTTTATACGTGAGATTCCCCCTTGATAAGAGACTTACACTATAGATAGATAAATGTTTTTCTCCCACCTCATACCTTTTATTAAGATATAACTCAGTTACGGGAAAGAGCCTTTGATATGCACTCTGTTTCTTTTTGAAATTATAAATTCTCTTTTATATGACCAAATTGAGACAACACTTAATTTATCACTGAAGTTTGTTTTGTTATTTTACTGTTCCTCCATTACTGTCCCTATACCAACGCAACCTAATATCGAACCCGGATTATCGAATCAAACACACACCGCCTTAAACCTTTTCGACACTATTCTTAAAACAACTGCTACCCGGGTCGAACTTGAACGTTCATGGGCAGCCATTGAACATGATATAACTATCTAGGAATAGTTGAAAGCTAGACAACACCAATGCCAAAATATTCCTTAGTTTCCTTTGCCGAAGGTTGATGTTTCTCCTCTTTCTACCCTTTACCACTTTTGGATGCCTAGACAATGTACTTCTAAGCCTTGAGTACAGACTCTGGAACAACACTTTCAATGAATGTCTAATTAAGGGAAGGAGAAGGATTTTCCTTTCACTTTCAAACACCAATATGAAATGACCTCATGCAATAGTCCTCAATAAGGAATCCAATGCAATGATAAAATGGTTGTATGTGACTGATAACTAGTAGATGTAAATCTTCTTATGCTAATTAGACTTCAAGAGTTTTGATATTTAAGCAATCTGGAAGCAAACTTCACATAAACCAAAAGACACCCTTGTTATGATCAAACAAGAAACAAAAAGCCAAACACTCAAATGGAAGGAGAGAGAGTTTGTACAAGATGACTCAAAGATCAGAAATCAAAGTACAAAAGACCTTTGAAACTCCTTACAAAGTTTTCACTCATTCAGATAAACGAGAAGAAAACGACAAATTGACTTCAAATCATGAAGGAAAAAGAGTTATTGAAAAGTAAAGAAAAATGTCAAAAACTCCAAACAAGAGATGATGAATCCTTAGAAAACAAGGTGGTTTGAGGGACAAACAAGGACACACTAAGATAACATGAATCCTGAGCAAATGAATCAGCAAAAAGACTAAGAAAAAATAATTTTTTAAGAACATTTTTTGCAAAAATTGTGGTAGCGCTCTCCCATAAGGGGACACATAGTGCTCCAACACTCTATGGAACACTGTAAGGGAGTGCCAACACCCCGGTACTAAGGGAAAGGGAGCGCTCTACTACAAAAACTCAAAGAAATGTCCAAAAAAATAAAAAAAATGAAGGAAATTCATTCAATTAGGGTGATCTTGATGACATAATGAGGAAATAAAACCAATCTAAGAGTCAACAAGAAAATATGGAGAAGGTCAAATCAGTGGTAAAAGGGCCAAAACAAGATCTGGGAATGGAAACAAAAATCAGAGCTCCTCCCTAGTGGATTCGCCAATTTTTGTTGTAGGTGAATCCCCCTGCGGACAAGTGGATTCCCTCTTGGCCTCTAGACTCTTAAGGCCAAGACAGAAAAGTGCTTAACATGGAAATTGACTTCCTTTTAGATCTAATCAAGCTAATAAATGAAAGAGAAGGAGAAAGATATGTACCTTATTAACGACGTTTGTCCCTGTAAAGTCCTGGTTGGCTTCGATATTGAGCTCCTTGATAGATCCTGTAAGACAAACAAAGGTACAAAAGACTTCCTACTCTATTAGGATTATCTCAATCATAGATCCATCTACTGCAAACAAACTCATATGGAATAAGCACAAGTTTGAAAGAAATAGGCCAAGCATTGATCATATTAATGAGAACAAATAAAAGTACTTACAATCCTTTGAATTCAGGTACAACAGGCTCTTCCAGTTCTCCTTGTCCAACCCCTTTGCTTAACCAATCTCCACTAATTGCTTTGATGGAATCTCACTCATGAGATCATAAGTTTCACATCTCCAATATCCATTGTGCCTTTCACCATGAGAAGGCATCCTTATATAACCTTGGAGGAGTCCAACCACTTGAGAGATATTTGGGATGAGTTGAGGATTCCTCTCCTTCATTTGAGGATCTCCCCTAAGATCATGCCTTGACCATCTATTCGAATCCAACTACGTTCATGATTTGAGGGATTCTTCCCTAATTTGCCTCAACAAACCCATAATTTTATCAAAAGAGGGTAGCACTCCCCTAAAGGGGTGCACAGGGTGCTCAAACACTCCCCAAAGAGAGTCAGGGTGCGCCAACACTCCCTAACAGTGGGTAGCGGAGCGCTCCTCTCCAAAAATCAATTTTTAAGTGATTTTTCCAATGGAAAAGGGATTGTACTCCTTTCCAAGTGATTTTTCTTCTTCCACAATATCCTTTGAGGTGTCTTAAGTGTCTTCATGATGTCGTTATGGGCACGACATAGGCAAGATGGCAGCATACTATTTTTGACACTTGCAACACTTATAGTCAAGATGCGACACTTATGGACAATGTGACACTTACAACACTTGTGATGACGACACTTGCGACACTATCGAAGTGAGTAATTTTGAGGTGTAACACCCTTGGTTGGGGCATCCACTACCATCTACTCATGTTGACATCATTCACAAAAATCGAGTATTCCACATTCCATGTACCCTTTATCTCTACGTTTTTCCACTTTTTCATGCCTCTGGCACAATTTAACCCCATGTCTAGTTGTCCCCCTGATGCTAGATACAGTTTCACGGTTGTTTCCAATCATCCTTCAAACATACCCCCAACTAAGGGCAGTCTTGAGTCTCACCACATCTTGCCTTCGTTCATGTTCCATATTAGTTCTTGATCTTATCTTGTGGATTTCATGAATCCCTTTGCTTCCTGGATTCACGTCTCCCTTTCTATCGACATCAATAGAGTTTCCAAAAGGGTGACAGTATCTTGAATCTCATTATCTTTACAATGAGTGTCTCAGATGCCACAAAGAGAACCACCATTTCTCTCTGATGTCATTGACCCCCATAACATTCAACTTCAACACAATATCATGTTACAGTGGGCCTTACTAAGTGACTATTTCCATTGTTTTATACCATCCAAATACCTTTGAATTTCTTAGGCCATCAATGCCTACAAGTCATTGACACCTTTTACAGGCGTCCTTGCCTCTTTTAAGAGTATGTTCACCATAAAAATTGTCATCTTTCGTTATCAAACCACCCTGGAGGGTGTTGCATTTATCTACATCAACATACAACTTCAATTACTATCTTACAATTTGAGTTACATGAAACGAGCATGGGGCATGCCTACCTCATTTTTATACAACTTTTCTTTTCTCTCCCTAGAGAAACATTTGGGTCCCACAATTTCCCTCTCCCTCCGACAAATTGCTCTTGCAGTTCCTATCAGAACTCTTCCTTACAATGGTACTCTGAGTAGAAAAAACATTGATGTATTTCATCTGTATGTATGCTCCTAACCTGACACATCAGGGGGAATCTGTTATCACTGAAATTTCATCTGCAACATTGCATGCAAATGGTTATAAAGATACAACACTTCCAAACAACCATTAGTTCACCTACAACACCAAAAATGAATTTCCAAGAGGCAAAAACTATACAACTGGACAAAAATTGACATGCGCTAACTCACTAAAGGAAGCACATGCACAGTGCGTAGGCCAAAGAAGCCCGTAGAGCGCACAATGCACCATATGTGTGATTGTGTACAATAAAATTCATGCACTCCTGTGAATGATGCATTTATGGTTCTTATCGCCCCCTCAACAACTTATGGACCAACTCCCAACTTGATTTGACACTCAGATCTGAGCTGAATCCAAATGGGGGGGTTGGTCAAGGACCAAAGGGTGCCCTAAAGGGCCCCTTGTTCACACCAAGAACCAGTTGAATAATTCCTTGAAGACATGCTATAAATGGATGCCATGGGTGCACTAAGAATTTAAGATATCTATAGTATTGTTATGCTGCCTCAATCCTCCCTTGATAATACCCTTTTCTCCTTGGAGCATTCTAGCAACATTCCAATAGGCCATTCCACTCACCTCTTGAGGGAATAGGCTCGGATTTCTTCACCATTTTCTTTCTAGTTTATCATTGCAACAAGAGATCTCCATTAGGGAACTCAAGATCCCTCCCAAGGAGGAAGAGGGGATCCATAATTCCTCCTTTCTCTATGGTGTTTTTCCAACTAATATAGTTATCCATTGGTGGCATAATCTTGGTCATTTGGTTGATTGATTTTGGTTCAAAGTTTCTAATGCATTCTAGTTTTGTTTCCTTAGTTGTTTTTAGTTTATTTACTTGTTTATTTCATGTGCTTGGATTGTTTAACTCCTGCAATAACCTTTGTCTTGTCTAGGAGGCCCAACTAGACTTGAAAGTACCCTTGTTTTTCTCACCCAAGTGACAAAACAAACAAAACACCATGGAAATGGGACCTCTAGTACTATTACCTATGAAAATATGACCTCTATAACTATGACCTCTGGAATTATGCCCCTTGTAAATTTTAACTTTGGAACTATGACCTCTAGAACTATGACCTCTGGAACTATGATTCAAGAAACTATGACCTATGGAATTATGACCTCTGGAACTGTGACCCTGAGAACTATGACCCATGGAACTTTGAACCCTAGAACTATGACCCCATGAACTATGACCAATGGAACTATGACCTCAAGAACTATGACCCAGAGAACTATGACCTGTGGAATGACCTCATGAACTATGACCTATAAAATTATGACCTCGTGAACTAAGACCTATGGAACTGTGACCCCAGGAACTATGACTTGTGTAATTATGACCTTTGGAAATATGACCTATGGAATGACCCCAAGAACTATGACCTATGGATCTATGATCTCTAGAACTATGACCTCGAGGACTATGACTTGTGGAACTATGACCTATGGAATTGTGACCCAAGGAACTATGACCCGTGGAACTAGGACCTCTGGAATTATGACCGATGCAACTATGACCTCTATAACTATGACCCCATGAACTATGACCCATGGATATGACCTTTGGAACTACTCCCTTTGTAACTTTGGACTCTGGAACTATGACCTGTGGAACTATGACCTCTAGAACTATGCTCCCTGGAACTTTGACCTATGGAACTATGACCTATGGAATGACCTCTGGAACTATGACCCCAGTAACTATGGCCTTTGGAACTATGACCTATGGAACTATGACCCAAGGAACTATGACCTGTGGAACTATGATCTATGGAACTGTGACCCCAAGAACTATTACCCGTGGAACTACGACCTCTAGAACTATGACCTATGGAATGACCCCAAGAACTATGACCTATGTAACTATGACCTCGAGAGCTATGACCTGTGGAAATACCTCTAGAAATATGACCCCAAAAACTATGACTAGTGGAACTATGACCTCTAGAACTATGACCCCAGGAATAATGACCTATGTAACTATGGCCTACGGAACTGTGACGCCAAGAACTATGACCTATGGAACTATGACCTCTTGAACTGTGACCTGAGGAGCTATGACCCAGGAAAAATAATCACATCGTGGATTAAGTTCTTGTTTATCTTCATATCCTACAAGCATTTTTAAAAAATATTCATGCACAGTCCTAAACAAAACCATGTTCAACTCTTCCAATTTAGCTTGAACAAATCCATGTTCAACTTTTTGAATTAAATCAATACATTTTATTTGTTGTACTTATATCGTGAAAATGGATCCTCAATTAACTAAAGGAAACATTGATGTATGGAAGGAAGTTGCTAAGACTTTAAACCATAGACGCTCTAGTCATTTTCAAACAACAAATTGACACAAATATTTTAAATTCAATACACACAACAACTTCAACTATTTATTCAAAAAAATTTTGAGTATAAAACTAGTTACACAAATTGAAGCCCCTATTAACCCAGATAAAATCATTACCTCATTACCTATAGCTTCAACAATGTTCTTCAAAAGTTCCTTTGTTCTTCATCTATTTTTCAAGGTTTTGGATATAAATGTTTCAAGTTTGGTGGAGGACAAAGATACTACAAGGCCAAAGAAGGGTGAAATGCTCCACTTGGAAGGGTAACTCGAGGTATGGTTTTTTCCTTTCTCCTTTGACAATTGAATAATTGTTCCATTGCATTAAGGTAGGACATCCTTGGGATTTTCCCTTTTTCCTTGACGAACCTTTGATATCACCTTGTTAGTACTTGGAGAGGATTCTTCATGGACTGGTCCCCCCATCCAATCTTGAGAAGAACTATCTAACCCTAGACAATGCTTGAGAAGTAATCCTCCAAGTTCCATCAACATTGTCCCATCTCAAACCCTAAGCCTCACCTAGATCTAGTGTACAGATCCCATATCCCTTTCTAGGCACCGATCTATCTTAGTCTTCAAGCACTCAACAAATCCAAAATCATTTTCCCCTTTTTGTTCTTTTTCTTATTTGCAATCTAGATTTTATCACAGTTATCCTTGGGTTTAGATTGTTTGAGTTTCATTAGTATATATTTTATTAAATCCATGCTAACGTTTTTTCAAAGATCATTCTTCTAGTCGGCATTTAATATGGTTTGGATCCAAATTTATTGTCTATCTTTTGATCTAGCACTTTGTATGTTGAGGCATGTTAAAAAGAAATGAATTCAAATCTCTTGTGGATGCCCTATTGTATCTCTTTTTCTTGTAACACTTGCATCAAATTAATTGTAACTAGACCCTTTATCACATTCTCCTGCAATTCTTTGGATAAGTAGTTTTCTAGAACATCTCAAGTATCCAATAAGAATCTAAAGGGGTCCAACGACCTACCTCAAAGTGAAAAACACTAACACTCTTTATTATTGTTTAAGAGTTGCTTATTGTTGTTTAGAACTGAAAATATTTGAATATACTATGATGTTGGTATTGATTGCATTACTTCCAAGCATTTTAAGACATTATTGACTCTTTTCATCTCTGGTAACCAAACGAAATCATAGGGAGTTCAATGACCTTTCCAAATTTTGAACATTGTCATCTCTTGAGGGTCTTTTCCAAGGTCTGCTTAATCTCATAAACTCTAGAATACATAGTGTGTAAGTGAGGGTGGTATAATTATTCCCTAGGCTACATTTTCACAGTTTATTACTTTATATAACTCTTTCTAACATATCGATGTCAAAAACATGCCAATGACCTTACAAAAGTGCATATTGTTTCTCTTTTTCATGATTGTCTAAGCATTGGTTCACTGTCTAAAATTTGTAATTTGAGTCTCAAGTAACATTGATGGTGCATGTTAGTCAAAGTTAATTTTTTCTAGTGTTTAAAGATAATACTTGTAAACAAATGTGACAAGAACTTGATGAAAAATCTATCATTATTTAGCGTTATAGATTGGCACTAATTTGAGAAAAGGTTTAACGTCGTAATATTTTAAACGTGTAACATCTAATGTATTTCACTATCATATCACATAGTTTAAATATCTCCTTTTGCAATATATAGTGCTTAGACATGATCATGGGTTATCAACATTATTTATGATAAACATTTGATGCACCTATAATTAATCAAATCTTCTCATTGATTATTGTGCCACTAGTCCAAAACACTTCATAATTGCATTAACTTTGATGGTGATTTGTGGTTTGGATGCTCTCATTTATCTTGTTGTCCTAGTGGTATATTTCATGGTATGAGACAATTTTATGCTCAACACTAAACCTATCAAGTTACTCAATTAAGAAAATTCCATCATTGGTTATTATGTTTTGAATGGTGTAAACAAGAACACACTTTGTGCAATTCGATTGGTAAAAAATTGGCATTTCATTTGTTGGATGGTAAATGGTGAATGGTACATGGTTATGATACATTGATATTTCATAATTGGATGCAATACAAACATTTTAAGTTCCAAGTATATTTAAAGTGAGCATTGTTGTTTGTGTTGTATTCTCTCCAAACTCATTTTCAATTGTCTTATCTCGTACTTAATGTGTTTTACCCCTAAGAGAAGATAGAGATCCTAAGTCGAACCAAGTCCTAAGGCCTCCCCATACAAATACAAAGACATTAATTAGTTTTAATCCCCTTAGGGAAACACTCCCTAGGTTAGAAACCCTAGCCTTAAAGCGTAGAGGCAAGGCCACTAAGGTGACCGTGGGTGGCTTGCCAATCTATTTCCCCAAGATCTGGTTTGCAGGGTAGGGACTCTTCCTTAGAAATATTTTGAGTGGTAGCAAGGAATATTCTGGATTCACTGAGAGGTACAATCCTTGAGAGAAAACCATTGGGTTATTGATTACAACTTAAGAGACTTATAAAGCAAAGAAATTGTAGAGGTCAAACCTTTGACTTGAATCAAAACATGAATGTGTTGAGAAAATTCCACATCCCTAAAAAAAATCGATTTTAAATATACACGCAAATATTTAAAAATAATGTCATAGGATATGGAAATCCAAAAAAAAACTTAAGATAGGTGCATTAGAGTCACCCCCCGCCAACAATCATGAGATTGTTTCATGAAATCCACACTTAAAAGTAGAATAATTCTTTTACCATGCTTGATCACACACATACTTCAAGTACACATCTATACCAAGAAATGGAGCATGCATAACAAGACACATTAAATATTTATTAGATCCAAACCAAGAAGTCACAACACAACACCAAATCTTAGTCAAATGTATGGTGAAGATAAGAGAAAATCATCCCAAGTGATTAATTTCAGAATATACAAATTTCATATTATTTCATTGTGACAAGGAAATCCCATCCTCAACACCCACACACGTTGATGACCAACTCACAACTCAAATAGGTACCTTGTGCATACCAAACACTCAAGGTAGTGTTACTCCTTAATTATGTACAAGACACAAGACACCATTGTTAGATGTCTAGTACTCAAATAAATTGAATATCATATATAGTTGAATAATTACAATAGTGGTGATTACGACATATTATAAGTGAACTTAGAATACCTAATCTTAACTCCAACTCTACCAACCACTATGAGCTCTAATTAGAAATCCACTAATGATGTACAAAAAAGACATTAATCATTGCTCAAAGCTAGCTAAGTCAAAATCAACCACTACACTAACCACTGATATAAAATGAGTTATAAATATTCTTTTATGGCTAATAATAAACCATAAAATTGATCTTAAACTAAAAAGAACTCAATAATTAAATCTACTCAACCCCAACCAATGTGCTCTTTTACAAGAGTGGAGTTGACAAGAAAGACATACCACGCTAAAAGAAGAAAGAAAAAAATAATTCATTGAAAGAAGAGGAAAAAAAAATAATGAACACATAACATGAATGAATGAGTAGCATTGATGTTAACAAGAATAAAATGAAATTCACTATAAACCTTGAAAAAAGGTTAAACAATTAAATAATATATAATGAAAAAATAAATCCTTAATAAAAAATATTAATAAATAATTCATTAAAAAAATATTGATACGTTAAATTTCAACCTTAACTTTCTCTTCAATGTAAATTTTGTCTTTCAAGTTAAAAACAATGTTAACTTAACTCTTGTTAATTCATTAAAAAAATTCAAAATGTTAACTTAACTCTTGTTAATTCATTAAAAAAATTCAAATTTCTATAAGTGTTAATTTTTTCTACCAAATTAAAAGCAATGTTTTACTTTTAAATTTCAACCTTAACTTTCTCTTCAATGTAAATTTCGTCTTTCAAGTTAAAAACAATGTTAACTTAACTATTGTTAATTCATTAAAAAAGTTCAAATTTCTATAAATGCTAATTTTTTCTACCAAATTAAAAGCAATGTTTTACTTTTAACTGCAATGTGAAAACATTGCATAGTAAAAGAACCTTCCAACTAAATATAACTTCATTCTATAAAATAGTTGACTAATTAACAAGGTTTAGCCACCTTGTTATCAAAAAGCATCTTGTATATTTATGAGAAGTACAAATGCAAAATATAAACACATTTCCAAAAAATAAAAATAAAACTTAATTGTTTCTTGCAAAGCCATGTTTTATAAAAACTAAAATGGATACATAAGGTTGATATGGGTAATATGGCCTGACAAGAGTTCCTTCTATTCCTTCTAGTTTAGGTGTTGTCTAAGTGTAGGTTTTGTCTATTTTCGTAGGAATTTACTAACATAAATCTGGAGGAAATAACAATTTTATGTTATTTAAATTGCATTTATGAATGCATAAATGGATTCAACATGCTGAAAAACCCCTGTGCTACTTTGATTATACAATTTTAGCCACTCAAAACTGCAAATCCAACAAATTCTCACGAAATAATAAACAAAAAATATCCTCTGAAAAAAAAAAAAAAAGCCAAAATGTGTAGAACTTGCCAATGCCAGATTAAAACTCTCCTCTCTACCTACTGGAATTATAAATATAATTTGGTTTCTCTTCACATTCTCGGGTTGTATAATTATACAACTACAAAAACAATGTCAAAAGATAAAAAATACTACTTTTGTCACCCAAAAACAGCCTAAAAGAATCAAGTTATACAAACATACAAAATGTATTATATAACAATGAGGCCTAAAACCCCTTCAGTATTCAATTAACAACATGTTTGTAATCCATGGCACTATGATTATGTTAAGGCATCATCTCCACCTTTTCTATCTCCCTACCCTCTCCACTTTCCTCACTATATGAAGAGGGAATAGATCCATAATCAAATGTCAACTCTATTAAAGGTGGGATATTCTCCCTTGCAAAGAGCATGACATGAGGGAATCTAATATCAGGGTGATCATGTAGAACAAACTGCATGAGAAGGTTAGAACATAAACTATGCTTTATGAAGGGTGAAACATTCCCAAATTTGTTAGCATCTATTAGAAAGTTTAATGGTGGGAAAGATGGATTGGAACCATCTTGCTATTGTTTCTCACATAAGATGTCATAAACACTCCCCCATTCTCCCCCATTCTTTCCTTTTTTATACGTGGGACATATTCACTGTCACTGTGATAAATAGTTGTTTTTTTTGCAACGGGGACCAACTACCTTGTATATTCAGAAATAAAGGCTCCTGCCTCAATTGGATCCGAAGACATTACACCCCATCTCTTATCATTGGTTCTGAATACCTCTAAATGGACATTCGAACCTTTTTGAGTTACTCTATTCTGACAGCTCAGAGGATACCTACACTGCTCATTTCATTCATAGGTTAATAGTTTCCCGTTTATAAGAATACCATTAGAATTGTATGATATTTTCTTTCCATTTCTTTGAGCACACAAGCAATTAATTGGACCACACCCACCTACACATGCACACCCTTCAGAAGAGTCCAACTACACTAGAGAATTATGGTCCCTAAGTGGTCTACTGGTATACTCAAATGGGGTGGCCCTTTTTCATTGTCTACATTGTTAGCAAGAGAGATTGGTAATTTCTCACTCCTTAATAATATGTCTGAATGAAGAAGACATACTCTTGATAGGGGTTTGGCCTTTCAGAAGATGGTGTTTTTAAGAATTGATGAACCAAGCTCTGGTTGAACTAGTATCCTCTGAAGATTGTACTTAAAAATTCCACATCTTGAATGCCTTTTTTCTAACCAAGAGTGTTCAATTTTATAGAGACCACCATAAATATAAAATTTTCCAAGACTCCTATTGTCTTTGACACCACAAATCACACTAATCTCAACTCTATAGTGCATTCTTCATTCCAAAGCAATATTACCTCTCTAGAGATTTTTATCAACACTCTACTTCTTATCCAATATGAGACTATTTCCTTCTTGCATATTGTAAATCAACATATCACCTCCATCCACATCATCTTCATAACCACATGAAGAAATGATATTGATTGTCACGGGCTCATTCCATTGATTCTTTTGAGAAGTAATGAAATCAATACCAACCTAACTTGGGCCATGTAAACCAATTACAGATATTTTCATGTGAAAATAAAAATGATCACCCACATGAAGACCTAGGACTAAACCTATAAATATTCTACCTCGTTTATCCATTTCCCTCTATCCATCATTATGGTCCCTGCCTTTAATTCAGCACACCTTGTTCCTCCACCTTCTTCCTTTCATAATTCATATTCATTCATCAGATTGTGCCACAAGGCATCATATTTCTTCAAAGCCTTCCTGACCTGTTCCCTGTCATCACCATATGACGATGCATTCTATTAAGTGGAACAAACAATTGGTGTCTCTTTGATATCTCAATTGTGTTTTTTCCAATATGTTGTCAAATGCGCAAGCATATTGCCATGATTTTGTGGCATGGCACATGTTCCAAGCACATTCAGGTCCTTGAAACGACCCAAACTCATAGCAAGAATAGATCTCAATTGATTGACATTAGGTACTTAAGTATTGATACTACAAATCTTCAGTTCAGGTACAATCCCCCTCTACATTTTGTCTTATGGAGTAGCTTTCCATTGGTTCTCATAATCGACTTTCTTCAGTACTATTAAGTTAAAGAAGTTTTTCAATTTCAAGATTGTAGACTCCAACACCTTTGCTGCATTACTTTTCCCTACTATGACCCCTACAACAATTTCACTACCATTTAGTGTGGACTATGTCACTCTTGCAACATTTCCTCCTACATTGGACAATTCAATCATTCCACCCCTATTCTTTGTGATTTTTGTTACATTCACGTTCAATATAGTAGTCTCTGCCAGTCCTACACAATTCCCTCTTCCTTATTTATCCCTTGCACTGATTTCACTTCCATACTCTTGCTTCAATGTGACCAGTCCTACATAATCCCTTTTCCTTCTTTGGCCCTAGCAGTAATTGCACTTCAATACTCTTTCTTCACTGTAACTAGTCCTATAGAATTCAATTTTCCTTCTTTGTCCCTGGCACTGCTTTCACTTACATACCCTTTCTTCACTGTAACCGGTCCTACAAAATTCCCTTTTCCTTCTTTGGCCCCAGAAATGCTTTCACTTCCATACTCCATCTTCACTATCACCAATCCTATAGGATCCCCTCCTCATTCTTTGGCCCCAAAACTGATTTCACCTCCACCCTTTGTCTTCACTATAGCCAATGGACTATTATTGGCTTTCAAAGTTGCAGGCTCTACAGGTGGTGCTTTGCTTGGGTTGTTAACTTTCATAGGAAAATGTCCAATAGTATAATAACACAATTGAAGGCTCCTACCCATATCAAAACTAGCATTGTTCCCTCTACTTTGACAATGGTCCTGATTAACAGGTGTCGAATTTGAATTCATATTCATGGGAATTTCTATCAACATAGATGCATGTAATGGGAAGGCATTCTTTCGAGTGCCTACTTCAGATTTTCACTATTCATTGAATCTTTTTCATTGGTGCTTGCAGTTAAATTCATGGATCTTTGAATATATGAAGGATTATTAATGAGATCCTTTCCATGACACAGTTTTTGGTAGATGCACAACACGCCATGTTTTTTAAACCACTTCAAAAACCTCGTAGCTTGATTCACATCTATCTCCACACAAAATCAAAACCTCATTATGGTTAAGTCGACACAAGAGGTCATACTCCTTCCATCCATCTCATTCTATGAATGATCAAACCAAACATAAATCTAAGTGATACGTGGTCAGCACAGAGTCGTTTGTAGTGAGTGCGACCATGTGACAAAATGAATGTATGCAAGCGGGGATTCCTTTTAAGTCGGGCTATCCTGGTTGCATTTCAAATTTTGAAAAAAATTGAAACAATAGGGCAGGTGGGGAAAGTTTGAAAAAAAATGAAATGGTGGAGGGAGGGCACAAGAAACAATATTGAAGAGTGCATCTCTCTACGTTAGCTATCTCAAAAGTCGAAATGCCACATGGATGACTTTGCTAGCATGGACTAGGTCTGGAATTTCAAATTTTCTTTACTTGTCAAATAGAAATTTGATGAAGGGTTTTTGTTTTCCATGCATGTCACTTCATGTTTTATGTAAATTTATGAGTGTACAATTATATGTTAATTTTAGTATTACAAATTTTCATCTAAATTTAAGTTTGTAAATTTTTTTTATTATTATATGTTAATTTTACTATTATAATTTTTTATCTTTTCTAAATTTTAGAAATTCAATTTTATGTTAATTTTAACATTACAAATTTTCATTTAAATTTAAGTTTGTCCCAATTTTTTACTATTATATGTTAATTTTACTATTATTGTTTTTTTTTTCTAAATTTTGGAAATACATTTTTCTTTACTAAAAAAACAACAAAACATTCATAATTATAAACCTTAAAAACCCTCCACTAAAATATATCAATTTCATAATAATAAACATGGAAAACCTTCCCCTAAAATAACAAAACATTCATAATTATAAACCTTAAAAACCCTCTATTAAAATATATCAATTTCATAATAATAAACATAGAAAACCTTCCCCTAAAATATATCAAATAAAATATTTACAATATATCAATTTCATAATAATAAACATGGAAAACCTTCCCCTAAAATATATCAAATAAAATATTTACAATAAATTTATGTGAATAATTGAGAATAAGATATTGTAATGAATAATAATCCTAACTTCTACAAAATTCAAATTCCAAAGATATCCATATAAAAATATAAATATATTTATATGAATGTAAGACTATCAATAAAAATATATAAAAATATTAAATATATTTATATGAATATAAAAATTCCAATAAACATTTGATATTAATTAAATTAGTAAAAATGTATGTTGCATAAAAAGTATTAAAAAACTTTGTGATATCATAAATATACCCTTAATCCAAGCTATTACTCTGAATTTAAAAAATAACACTATGGTAAATTGCATAAAGGACAAAAAGATCATCTAATCTTGACATTAAATAATGTAGAGTTGTATTCTCAAGGATTCAGATTTGTATTTTTTATTAAGAAAAAAAAAATAAGTCTATCCGATTCTATTTAATAAGTTAAATTAGAGTGTCAAAAAGTGATCATCAACTTTCAAATATAACCCTCCTCCACATGTAAACCAACTACTAAACTCTCATCAACTTTCAAGTATAACCCTCCTCCACCTCTAAACCAACCACCAAAACCCTCTTCCACCTATAACCCACAACTACTATAACCATCCTCCTACTATAATTTATGACTTGTAATTAAAATAATTAAATGCCAAATCTATGACTTAGAATATTTTGTACCTGTCAATATTGACGTGTCATTGTTGAACCTACTTGTCAAATACATTTGTAAACTAAAAAAACATTCCACAGAACATCAATTTCCAATAGGACGACACAAACTAACGGTAACGTCATTTGGGGTTGTAGAGTCTCCACTGGCCGGTGTATGTAGTGGGCAGAGTCAGGGATCCATGGTGGGCGAAGTCAAGGATCCATGGTGGTCAGACTCAGCAATTGACAAAGGCGCATTTTGTTTTCCCTTTAGCCTAATCCCATAATAAATAGTTCCATTAACATGTGTTTCAAATGATAGATAAAAAACACAGTGCGATTGACAGTTCATGTTTTTCCACCAATATGCTCCTTTCAAAAAACCATGTGGGCTATCAAAATGCTTGGACCATATTGACAGATGATTTTACACCATCGGTCAATATGCTCCTTCACCATTCTCATGATACAAACACTTCATCTTAGCTTCTCCGAGAATGGATCATTTAGTGTCAAATAAATTAGATTGTGATGACACTTTTTAACACATTTCTAGAAAACAAGCTAGGAAATAATATTTATCGTTCATAAACTTATGAGGGTCAGATGGTAGATTGATATGACACTTTTTAACACATTTTTGGAAAACAAACTAGGAAATATTTATTGTTAATAAATTTATGGGTGTGGGGGAAGATATTAGGAAAACATATGAAAATATATTTTCACTCTCATCTTTTTATGAAACCTTCTTTTAATATTTTGCTTAATCTCATCTTCATAATATTTTTCTCAATCTCATCTTCATATTTATGAAGGTCTCGTGGGTGGAGATATTTGTGAGAAAAGGATGAGAATGACTAGAAAGAGATATTAGGGAAAATATGTCAAAATATATTTCCTTCTCTATCTTTACAAATGTTTGTCATAATCTCTCCCATAATCCTATAATATGAGGGTGGGAGCACAGAGATATTATTGGCATGTTTTCTCATTCTTTAAGTGTTAATATCATGATGCTCCCAAAAAACCATAAAACAATTTTAAAAACCCTATTTTTTACTTATAAAATAGGTATCTCATCACCAAGAATATACATTGTTTGGCATTTGGCATTGTTTGACATTTGGCATTGTTTTGTCATTTGACATCACACATTTGGCATTGTTTGGCATTTGTCATTGTTTTTCATTTGACATCACGCTACATTGTGAGTTGTTATATTATATGAGTCGTGTGTGAGGAGGGCCAAGGTGTATTGAGTAGTCACAATTGAGTGAGGGTTGAGGCACAATGAAGTGTCACAAGTGAGTGAGGTGCATTGAGGACCATTATGAGCAGTGCATGGTGACAAACGATGTAAAGGCATCTTGTCACCGTTTGGTCATCTCAATATTGTGAGCAATAGTGTGGGAATTCATGACTAGCTACCAACAGATCTTAGCATTGGGGGTGGAGATATTAGGAAAAACATAGGGTGAGGGAAGATATGAGGGTGGGGGTACATAATATGTTTTCCCTAATATATTCCCCCACCCTAACATGAGGGTGGGGATGGAGGAAGATATTAGGATGAGAGTAGATAGTATGTTTCTGTAAATATCTCACTGCACCCCCACCCTAATCATCCCCTCCTTTTCAGAGTGCGGGTGGGGAAAGATATTTTTGTAAACATATTATCTACCCCTAACCCCCATCCTAATATGAGGGTGGAGGGGGGAAATATGAGGGTGGGGGTGGATATTATGTTTTGGTTAATATCCCCCCCCCACCCCTCCATATGTTTTTCCTAATATATTTCCCCACTCCCGTACCCTCCAAGGAGAGTTAAAGGGTGGGTGTGGGAGGAGATATTAGCAGAAACACATTATCTACCTCGACTTAATATCCCCTCTGCACCCACACCCTCATATTAGGGTGGGGGTAGATAATATGTTTTCACTAATTATAAGGGTGGAGGTAGATGATATGTTTTAACTAATATCTCCCCCAAATCAGAGGGTGCGGGTGGTTAATATGTTTTCGTTAATATCTCCCCCCATCTCCATCCTCATAAATATGTTATGATTTCCCTTGAGGGACAATATTACAAAAAACATCATAACATAGGGTGGGGGGGATAAAACGAAAAACATGATAACATAAAGTGGCGGTGGGGTGAGATATTAGGGAAAACATAGCATAGGGTGGGGGTATTACGTTTTTCCTAATATCTCCCCCCATAATAACATAGGGTGGGTTGGGGTGAAATATCAGGGAACACATATAATGTTTTTCTTAATATCTCTCTACCTTCATTTTTTTTCCTAATATCTCATCCCACCCCACCCTCATTCCATAATAACATAGGATGGAGGTGGGGTGAGATAATTTGCCTCCACCTCTTATGTTTTCCCTAATATCTCACCCTACCCCACCCTCATAAATATGTTATGTTTTCTTTGAGAGGAGATTTTGGAAAACATAATATGCTTTCTCTAACATCTCCTCGAGTCAACCCTATGTTACACAATATATATTGGATGCCAACAACAAACTTATATTTGAAGAATTTTATTAAAATTTGACTTAGATATATAAGAATTGTGAATTCAATATAAATCCAGTCAACTCTGCTTCTTTTGTATAGCTGGATCTCCCATTGCCATATACCATATCAATCAATCATGAATCCAGAGTCAATATCAAAATACATAATTAGAAAATGACAAACTTAATACATACAACATTTCGAATGTAACCTAGCATGTCATGCCCCTACCTCTTCCGTGATTTCATTAGACTTCATATGAACGAAAGAAGGAATACAAATGCAGAGTAAGTAGCACCTCTGAAGATCTCTAAGCTCTTTTTGGTGTAGAGATTGCACATGATTGAAGTCCAATTTTGCTAATTCCAAATATTTTTTGTTGGAAATGTATGGCATCCTGTTCGCGGGAATTACAAAGGGAATCATATGGGAAAGGAAGTTTTATAATGATAAAAAACATTTGAATAGATTATTATTAGATATTGTTTTTGGGATTAATTGTGTAGTGTAATTCATTAATCTATGACCCATATCCATGAGTATTAGTCGCAATTGACCAATAATTCTCATGATTTGAATAGTTCACTTAGCACTCATTGCATCGGGTGATGCTCACAGGGGTGAAGAAATGGGATTGAAACCAATGAAATGAATCACATAGCATCAATCATCACTTCCGGGGCTTTCACCAATGAGTGTTAAGTGGACTATTCGAATCATGAGAATTATTGGTTAGTTGCGACTAATACTCATGGATATGGGTCATAGATTAATGACTTACACTACGCAGTTAATCCCAAAAATAATATATAATATCTTGCACTGCGGAAGCCCCTCTATGCTTAAATANCTCCACAGTTAAGCGCGCTTGAGCCAGAGGCGTCTTGGGATGGGTGACCACCTGGGAAGTCCTGGTTACCGGGTGAAAGCCCCGGAAGTGATGATTGATGCTATGCGATTCATTTTGTTGGTTTCAATCCCATTTCTTCACCCCTGTGAGCATCACCCGATGCAATGAGTGCTAAGTGGACTATTCAAATCATGAGAATTATTGGTCAGTTGCGACTAATACTCATGGATATGAGTCATAGTTTAATGACTTACACTATGCAGCTAATCCCAAAAATAATATCTAATATCTTGCACTGCGGAAGCCCCTCTATGCTTAGATTATTATTGTTTAACAATATATTTATACACCAATCTTATATTAAAATATAAATAATTAAACAAGCATACTCATCTTACAAAAACAAAAAACCATAAAAACATAGAAAACAAAAATGCTTTCTTACATATACATAGTTTTCCCAAGCCAGACATCGTTGGGTCCATAATGTTCAATGTAGCTTCTAGCCTCCAGCCTTGGCATACTTCTATGCCACAGATATCTGAGTGCATATTCCACCTAAAAATTAAATTATGAAAGTCCTAGAACAACATTAAAACATCGAATATATTCCATTCTTTTAAAATAAAGATTATAAATTTATCTACTTTTTTCTTGATCCCGTTTATCGTACAATTATATACCTGTCCCCGAATATTCTTTTTAAGATCCCATTTGTCAAAGGCACCCACATCTTCCAGAACATTCCTCAGATACCTTTCGATATAGACATGGCACAGGAAATGTTGAAGTAAACATATTCGTTATTAATTATTAATAATAAATAACAATTATAGTAGTGTGTACTTTTCACCTTGTTAAGCTGGTTGCTGGATAGCATAATTTTCAATAAACAATCAATGACAGATTGGAGAGGGGCACAATCTTAGTTGGATGGTATATAATATTTAATAAACTAGCATATCCTTAAGTGTGTGAATGAAGATGTAGAAGTAATTAGAGGGAGGTTTTATATTAATGTTGTTAATTGAGATTATAAATATATTGCAATTAAAATGATTGTATTTGAACTTGGAGGGAGGTTTCAATTGTTATTATAAAGATATTGTAATTAAAATGATTGTATTTGAAGTTGGTTCATTATTTTGATGATGTTTGGGTCATGCTCCCAAGGCATCTCAACTTGTATAAAGGAAACATGGAATGGTTCACCACTTATTCCATTAAGCAAACAAACAATAATTGACATTGCAACCTTTTACCTCAACCCTTTATGACCACCTAAACATTGTACCCACTACCATCCATAATCAAAGACCTTACATAAAACTCCTAAAGCACCATCTATCTTCCCTATTTGAATGTCTCTAAACACATGTTTCTATTTAGTAGAACTAATATATTTAATTATTTTTAAAATACATCCATGTTCTTCATGAATTTGTTATTTCTCTCAACATTACTTAGCATACTAATTGGTTGTGGATAGGTCATCCACATCGAAGCTATGCATTTTACTCAAAATTGCTTACTCAAGATCATTTTTAAACACTATCCATGTTATTGACAAAGTTGTCAATTTTCTTAACATTTAAGTAATAATAATGTATTTATATGTAATAAAACTCACTAAAGCCACTTTAAGAACCAATGAGAGACAAACCCCTATAATTTCAACATTCTCTTCATACCTAACTTCTTCTCCGTGTCCAAAAGGTTAATTGATTTATGTATTGTATGTAGTATATATTAAGTTTAAGTGATGCAGGAGCATCCGCACCTCGTCGTGCGCGCCTGCACGGGAAGATGGAAAAGACTTCAAAGGGAGACGTCAGGGTCACGGTCGTGACTATTTTGAGGAGCGCCGCCGAT
>JZKD02S1852976.1:435069-523148 GCA_000966675.3 Picea glauca
CATTTAAGTGGGGTAAAAGGAGGTTGCCCCCTCGAAGAGGCTTATTATCTGATATTATCTCTTTTTCAAGGCGTTGAGTACTTTTCTTGAAGCTTTTCTATGCTATATTGATGTTGGGTTCTTAACACTAAGTCTTGGTTTTATTTTTATGCCCAATTGCAAGTCGCATAACAAACCATTTCAAGGACTCTTGGTCAATTCCTCCTCAGGGAATAAAAACCTAACGAAGAAATTTTTTTGAGTTCTGTGAGATGTTGCAAGGTTTTTAGGCACAAAATAGGTGACCACATTGTCCATATACTCCCAAGGCATGGTTTCATAAATTATACCCCTAAATCCAAATGTTGCATTGCTTCTTACTGAGCAAAACCCTAGTTCTCCAAATTGATGAAAAAAACAACTTTAGAGGCATGGGACCCGAGATTGAGGGGTTATCTAGCTGAAATCCTATCCCAGAAATCCAACGAAGATGATGGTTCCTACATCCAAGTCTCATTTTTTTTTATATGTCAAGCTACAAGTCACATTCCAAACCATTTCAAGGACTCTTGGCCAATTCCTCCTCGGGGAATAAAAATGTAACAAATAAACAATTTTGAGTTTCAAGAGATGTTGCAAGCTTGTTTAGTCATGGACTAGGTGACCAAATTATCCATCCTCTCTTGAGTCATGGTTTCATAAATTGGACCACTTAATCCAAATGTTGCATTGTGTCAAACTGAGAAAAACACTAGATCTAGAAATTAATGAGTAAAGAAACTTCTGAGGCATGGAAACCGAGAATGACGGGTGATCTAGCTGAAATTATATGCAACAAATCCAATCAGGATGATGGTTACTCAATATGAGTCTTGGTTTTCATTATATTTTGCATTTCAAGTAACATCCCAAACCATTTCTGGGTCTCTTGGCCAATTCCTCTCAGGGCATAAAAAACTAACTAAGCAACATTTTTAAGTTCCGTGAGATTTTCAAGTTTGTTGAGGCATGGACTAGGTGACCACATTATCAATCTTCTCATGAGGCATGGCACTTGGGAGTGAGAGGTTATTTAGTTGCAAGGCATGCAATGGAAAGGCATTACATAGCATGGCAAGGCAAGGCATGACATGGAAATACAAGGCATGGCAATTGAATGCAAGGAATGGAATTGCAAGGCATGGTATGGAGGGGAATGGAATGGAAAGGAATACCATATGATATAAATTCATGGCATGGCATGGCATAGAACTAAATGGCATGGAATGACATGGAAAGACATGACATTGCATGGCAACACATGGCAAGACAAGGCATGCAAAGGCAAGGCATGGCATGGCATGGAAATGTATGGCATGGTATGGAAAGACAAGGCTAAGAATTGCAAGGCATGGTATGGAGGGGCATGGAATGGAAAGGAATACCATATGATAGAAAGGCATGGCATGGCATGGCATCGAATGTAAAGTAAATGCATGGCATGTCATGGCATGGAAAGGAAAGGAAAGGCAATGCATGGCATGGAAATACAAGGAAATGCAAGGTATGGCATGTCAAGGCATGGCATGGCATGGCATGGCATGGAAAGGAAAGGAATGATATGGAAAGTCATGGTATTGAAATACAAGGAATGGAAAGTGAATGCAAGTCATGGCATGGAGAGGCGTGGCAAGGAAAGGCATACCATATGATAGAAAGGCATGACATGGCATGGCATAGAACGACAAGGCATGGAATGGAATGGAAAGGGAAGGCATGGCAAGGCAAGGAATGCAAAAGGCAAGGCATGGCATGGCATGACAAGGCAAGACAATGCATGGCATGACAAGGGAAGGAAATGAATGGAATGACAAGGTAAGGGATGGCATGGAAATTCATGCAAAGGAAAGGAATTACATGTCATGGCATGATGAGGAAAGGCATGGAAAGGCAAGGCATGACATGGCATGGTAAGGAAAGCAAATGCATGGAAAGGAAAGGCAATGCAAGGCATGCAAAGGCAAGGCATGGCAAGGCATGGAATTAAATGGCAAGGAAAGGCAAGGCAATACACCTTGACACTTTTATTACATTTTTGTCATAATTTTCAACCCTTTAGGGCTTGATGTATTGATTTTTTTCTTTGGAAGGATTGACATTCAAATGTGTTATAGTTGAATGAGTATCGAGAGAATCTTCAAAATTACCTATGAACTAGTTAATTCTCAAAGGACCTTTGAAGAATAAGCCAATGGGCCAAAATGACCTAGAAAAATATTCATTTTTGAATTATAAGAGAAGAAGATATATAGACCAATTAAATCTCAAAGGATTTTTATAGGAAAACATAATCATATATAGCACAAAATGGAGAGGGTTGGCACTTACGGTTATGTAATACAATTTACAATTGATAGTTAAAATGTATAACACATTTTTTTATGATATTTACTAACGTTTATTAGAATTGTTGCATGTTTTACAACATTAGAATGAATTTGTACTATGTGATAAACCTCTTTGTACTATGCACTATGAGCCATTGATTAGTTTCGATTTTTCTTGATAATGTGTATGTATTTATTTACTTAATAGGTTTGAAATTTACAAAAACATATAGAAATATATTAGATAAAACATAAAATATAATGTAGTTACAAAGGTAGGGGTGGAGGGAGACAGTAGGGTAAACATAATAGAGAGGGTGAGGGGAGATATTACAGAAAATTAAAAGATAACATTTTTATGAGAGTGGGTAGGGAAAACATAATATTCTTTCCCCAATATCTTATGCCACCCCCATCGTCATATGGGTGGGGAGAGATATTAGAGAAAACATATATTTATGAGTGTGGGGTTGTGGGTAGATATTAGAGAAAAAATAAAACATAACATAGTTATGAGGGTCTTAGTGGAGGGAGATATTTGGGAAAATAGAATAAATATATTAGGAAAAACATAATAGTGGCGATGGGGAGAGATATTAGGGAAAACACGAAATATAACATATTTATGAAGGTCCTCTTGGGTGGTGACAAAACATACATGTCAGTTACATTTCACGGTTGGTTCCTCAAGTGTTTGGATTTCCATATGCCTAAAAAATGCTTGAGTATTTTATGTTTAAATGTAGAAGCCCGTGAGATAGTTCAATAAGATTTGTATTCATTTCTCCATTGTTCACTGAGAAATACAAATTCCCCCTCTATCTGTATGTGTTGTGTGATGTGTTTATCTTCTCTTATTTTCCTTTTCATTAATATATGGTTTGCAATATGATCCTAGTAAGGGGTCTTAGAGTTGAAGTCTAGTTAACGTTTGTGATATCCAAGGGAAGATTGTCCTCATGTGAAAAGGGAGAAAGGGGGTGAGTATAATTTTTTGACAAATGGAACTAATCCTATGCGAACTAGAGGGTTGTTGTCAGTTGGGTATGGTCAAGTTGGAGTTCGGGTGATGGCCCCAAATTGTCGAGAGGTTGTTTAAAGTCGACTTGCACCAGGGTTGGGAAACTCAATGCACATGGGGTGAGAAACCTACAATAGCTAGTTCCAAGACGTGTGTGATTCGACCGATGGGAAGGAAGTTGAGCTACTATGGTATCGACTCTATGATACCCTTGTTATGCCCCACACATTGAAAAGAATTAGTGTTCCAAGAAGATGGAGTTAGGGATAGATGAGCTATGTTGTAGATGTTGATGAATGCATCTATGTGAGACATTACCCAGCTTACAAACCTGTGAGGTGTGGATCATTGATGCTATGTGAAGTCTTTCTCTCAGCCTACAAGCCTGAGAGAAATACCCTAAGAAGGGTATGTGTTTATTGATTGAGACAGAACTGGGAACGTAGAGATGACCTCCTCCATTCAGATATTTGAGAATAACTCCGGATGATTATCCAGTGGAAAGGCGATCTATTGAGTTAGGATGTGCTTATGGATGAGAAAAAGGTGAACGTGTGAAATCCCAAAGTGTTGGGTACATCGTCATGAGAACTGAAAAGAAGATGATGCATCATCCTCCTCTAAGTAGCAAAGTTGATGAGAATAATCCATATGATTCTCCTATGTGAGAAAGTGGGAAAGAAGATATGTAGAGTGGACATGCATGTGGATGAGCACATGTGAACGTGTGAAGATCTGGTTCTTCTATGTAATGTAGTGAATCAAAGCTATGATATCCCTATGGATGTGCCCCTAGTGGATGAGCACTAGTGGGTGTATCATATCCTTTGATATATATTGTTCAAGAGTCAGACCTATCTGTAACCCTAATTGTTATGTTAAAGGGTACAGGTGGGACCCACCTTAATATGTCTAATAATAAATGTAAAAGATAATTAATATTAATATTAATATTAATATTAATATTAATTATTATATTAATATTAATTATTATAATAATAATAAATTATAAAGTGACTTAGTGAGGTTAGACCTGTTGAGGCAATATAAGCCTTTGTTGACCGGACAAGTCTAGTATAAGTAAGAGATGATTCCCCATTATGGAATCATATATTTCTTGTGTGTTTGGAAATTATAGAAAATACATCTATTTGGGAAAAGGTGTGCACCTCTCTTGGGCGCTAGTCTTATAGGGCTTAAGAACCCTCTTGTGTGATAATTTATTCTTGGTGGTGAAAGGTCTTTCTATTGAAGAATATAGCAAAGGATTTGGCTATGTTTTCTTCCCTTGTTGAGAATGGTTTCCCAATATATTTATTGTGTTCTTGTGCATGGTGTTTCTTCTTGTGATCTTGGTTGCTACAACATTATTGTTTATGGTTAATACATGATAAAATGAAATGAACTACATGATTAACCTAGCCTATTGAAAATTCAACATGGGTTCAAAGCATAGGTCTTGAATATCCCATTGCACAAGAATTTTCTAGCTCCTTCTCTCACTCATTTGGAGAAACCGTACGATCCTCCTAGGGTTTCCAGAAAATTCGTACGAACTCCTTTTCTAAGATATTTCACCACTCAAAACTTGGATGCTTGGGATGAAAAAGACATAGAAGGGTACATAATACTTTAGCATACCTTTATCAAGTCTCATATATAAATTTCGGGCATTTCAAAATTTTGACACTAAGGGTTTCTAGGGTTTCACCAAAATTCTACAGAAAATTCTGAATTGTATTTCTGAAAATTTCTTGAAGAAGATCCTCAACTTAACAGGGTGTTGAGGGATCATAAATCCCTTTAAATCAACATCAGGAACCAAACCTATCATCAAGGCCTAATTAGACTCTAAAACGTTTAATAGTGGAATGGTTCTCTAGATCTTGCGATGCAGCCAAAATAATCGATGGGCTTTACGTTTTCTTGTGAAGGTTTCCTCCTTCAGTTCAGACACTCTCTTTTTTTTGTATTTTCTCTTAGTTGGGACTGATATAAGATAAATCTGGTATAAGCCAACTAAGTGACAAAGTGGGAACAAACTTACCTATTGGAGAAGAGGCTGAGCTTGGGATAACCCTTTACTCTAGCATGTAGACAATCATTGTCTACCACAGACCTAGTAATAATACGTTAACTGTGCAGGTATTCCAATTACTGACTGAGATACAAATTATCAAAAGAAAACATGCATGTGACAAACAATGGAAAGTAAAATAATTCACTCAACTCTAATCATCAATCACATAATAACACAACGATTTATTTTCATCATTAAAGAAAGAAAGGTAAAACATTGCCTTAGATAACTTATCAATAGATTTAGTATCTCTTACTTGTTACAACATCCATTCAAGAGATGGAATAATAAATAATTCTACTCCACATCCAATCATACACACATTTGATGAAAACACAAACTTGTCTCTGGTCCAAAAAAGGACTTCTCAATTAAAGGTAGCTCTGAAATTGTTCTTAAGAAAACCAAAATTGACGGTCTTTGAAGCAACCATCGATCCCTAACTAATCGGTCGATGACCTTATTTGTAACATAAAACTAATTAAAAATAACAATTAAAGTATAGCTAAGTAAAACAAAACTCTCCACATGGTACTTTCTTCTATTAGTTTTTCTATGAGTCATCTTAGGATATCACTTAAGTGGGTGACTCTTCTCGTACTCTGACCACTTGATGAATAGATCCTCTCAGGTGTTGGCATATGGGAATCTATGTTGATCCATTGGGGCCAAGTGAATCTCTCTTATCTCTACCATATGTTCTTGATACTTGACTATATTGGCACTTAATTGTTGCAGCATAGCCCGAGATTTAATCAGGTGCTCCATAAATTGTCATACCTGACCCAAAGTCGTGTCTGTCACCTTCGCTATTTATTTGGCCCATGATGAGTCTTTCTTGGGGTGCAACTTGACTATGTCTTGCAAGTCGAAAACGTCATCAGGTGTTTCAAACTCGGGGATTCCAATGTTTTTCATCACCCAGTTGATCTTGATCCAACTTTTCTCACACTTGGTTCATTTCTCTTGGATTTCTTGATGAGGTTACCAGGACATTTTAACCCAATACTCGACTGATTTCCTTATGCATTCAATGTTGCTTTCCCTTAACACTTGGATATCATGCTCTTCGGCGTCTCAACCCTTTTGCATCGTGTTGATATAATCAATTCTTTCCATGGCTTGTTGTGCTTTTTCATACCACCTCTCCATATATTTTCATGTGACCAGCACCATGAGGGTGTCTTCTTACAGCTCGGATATCCTTACAATGAATAGGTGTCCTTCATATGTAAACTTGTTGTAGGCCTCCTTGAATTATCTCTTTAGGTACACCGTGACCTGTGTGGTGTCCTGGTAATATTTCACCAAGTGGTGCAAATTTTATAATTCTTGTAAAGTGGTAGCCAACTCCTCTTCATCTCTTTTATCTCTGTCTAGGGTGGCATCTGTGATTGCCATCCCTGCGCTGATAAGTTTGGATGTTTTGGCATGCTCTATGTTGATCATATTTTCCTCTATACTGATGAGGATGGAGCGATCTAAAGTGACCCTCTTCTTGGTGGATCTCTAGATGATAGATTTCCTTTTCCAGTCATAAGCGATGGCATGTATGTCGGCTAATTTGTCCATGGGTTCCTAGATTTGTTGATCTCCCTAGGTGAGTGTATTCCCCAAGTGCCCAATGGTATATACTTGTTCAAGAATAGGCTCTTGAACTTACTCCCTATGTTCTGAAAGCTTGATTGTTGTTTTTCGATCATCGAGGAGTTGAGTACCAAATTAAATTGAGACATTGGGAGTATGATCGGTACTTACTTGATCTTTGGTCTTTGAGACATCGATTTCTTGTTGTGGAGATTCTTTATTTTTTTCGCCCGACCCTAGCTTGTCCTTAGGACTATCCGCTTGGGTTTTCGGTGCATTAGGCAGCTCAATGTCTAAGATACTCTCAACTTCTTGTTCATTTCATGGAACCCCCTGAATTTGAGCATTCATGGCTAGAGAAGATGTCTTCTCTGGTTCCTTTTCCTCTTCGATATGAATAGGGGTCATAAGGGATACCTCCGATATCTCATCATCATGATAGATTTTTATCAGTTCACTTAGGGGATTTGGAACACTTGTTCTCCTTGATGTTCTGACTATCTCTACTTGAGTCAAAATGCATGTCGGCAATCCAACTGGTGGTTTTGTGAATTCAAGGTCATCTAACACGGTAATTTCATCAATGTCTATGAATTGAGGGTCGCTTAGGCTCGCTTAGCTTTTGTCTGGGTTATCAATAGGGGATATTGACATTCCTAAGAGGTTTGGGTCATATTACAGTTGATCAATGACCCATTGCACCTATGCTAACATGAGAAATCCCTTTTCCTGTGCGTCCTATGCAATAGGGAAACCTCTTTCTTGAATCGGGGCTACCATGGGGGCTTTTGTTGCTTCGGCCACTATCATTTCTTCTCTGTCCCTAAGGGCCCCTTGAGCCGATTTTTCTAAGATTTTTTTTTGTTCATCTAGGCTCATGGCTCTAAACCTAGTCATCTTGAGGTCATCCATCCTTGCTACCACCTCATCCCAGTCTTGAGAATTTTCTGTGAAGACTTCAGCTTCAAATTTTTCATGGGCGTATGGCTAGCAGGACGACACTTGCGATGCGTGCTTCAAGACTAGACCCTTCAGTTCATGTTTACAGAAATGGCCGTTATGGAATCTAAACACTATTTGGCTCATCCCTTCCTCTTTGGCTTGAGCTGTGTCTTTTACCATGTAGAAGCCTACATGGAAACCATAAGGTATGAACGCCCTTTCCTTATCCTTGACTAAAGTGGCATTATAGCCTTGCAGGATGGTCTGGTAGCATATCTCCCCCACTACAAGTCAGTCAGTGACATGCACAAGTAGAATATGCAGTGCTCCGATAGCCCCAAAAAACCTGATGCGGGTATTGCACTCATCCAGATACTAGTGGCCAACCTTTGATATGATTAGTTTGGTCGCAACCGACTGTCTCAGGCATTCTTTCTTGAAAAGAATAAAATAGATGCATGTGATGAATTCATCGCAGATGAGGGAGTAGGATGTTGTGTAACTGTTCTCCCATAAAATGATGAAATATACATGGATCAGGAGTTTTGCGACATGCCATCTCAGGTTCATGCCGACAAAGATGTTTCTGGCACACATAACATCCAGTAAGTATGAAGCCATGTAGAAGGCTAGTGTCTCTCCTTCTTTTGGCGTCTGAGCTTGTTGTATGCAGATGCTCAGCTATTTGGAAATAATCACCCATTAGTTGAAACCGCTCCCTAAAATGGCCACTGTGTAAGCTAGAGGCATCCATGCCTCTGAAAATATAGAGCAATCCTTTTCCCCATACAATCGAAAAATTAGATCCATCATGTAGATGTATGGATCCCTTAAGTTGATCATATGGTACCAGTTGGAGGTCCAATTGGTCTATTTTTTGTCTTCTCTCCACCATGAGGCCATCACCCAACTAGTGTCATGGAGCTCATAGAATTTTACAACGAAATCAATGTTCAGTTGCTCCTTCAAGTCTCTAATCTTGTAATACTTATGGACCTCCACCTGAAGGAAAGCCCCGACACACTTGCCATTTTTGTCATAAATCAAACACTTTTATGTGTCTGTGTGGTCAATGAGCCACTTTAGGAGTTCTATGCAGGGGAACACTGGAGTTCTACTTTCTACCATGTGCAGGTACAATCTTCGGATATCTGTAAAACCTTCATCGTCAAGTGCTCTCATATTTGGGTCACTATGTTGGACATATTTCGGGGATTATTCTCGACTAATCTTCTTAAAGAGCACCCCCCAATGTGGCAGTACCATCTTGGTCCCTGTGTTTTCCTCTGTATCTCCAAAGGTTAATGGTTGAATGAAAACATTCTTTGTATATTTTTTAATGATTGGTTTCGGCCTCAGAGTGTATTCCAACTGCTTTTCTACCCCTGGAGAAGAACCTTCTCCTACCTCTGGTTCTTTTAGCTTCGGCGCCCTCAATGATCGCCTAGTGGTCGAATTTATTGGAGGCATTGTTCCTGCAATCAAAATAAATCCTTTAGAGACTATGTATAGAGAAACACTAGATAAAATATATATGTGAAGTGTAAGCATAAAAATCCATAGATTGGTACATACCTGTAAAGCTTGCTAAACCTGGTTATTTGATATTCACAAGATCTCTGCAAGTTTTGGATTGCTTTTTTCTCTTCTCTGAATGCTCTTAAAATCCTTTGAACGCAGAATGGTTTCGTTTAAAATGTCTCAAAAAAATTTAAACCAAGGAAGAACTTACCTTGTCGTATCAACCATTTAATCCGAGTGATAAGTGGAATTCAAACAAATATGTTGCCAAATATATGCAACTTAAGTTCATCATGGGTTTATAGAGGAGGCGCTAAGGGTGATGTGTTTTATCGATAATTTCAAACAATTGTTTTGATTCGCACACGAAGTAGCAACTAATGCGAGATTTCGACTTAATTAGTCCCTTAAATGCTCTGAATCTAAACGTATCTAGTGCTAAAAAATCCCATCATGTCACTTTATTAATGGGTGGATCGGGTATCGGCAATGTGTTATGGACATTTTCATTGGCATCCTTCTACGAAAAACCTCCAACACCGATCGATTTCATCATACGGTGCTAACGTGGAAAAACTGGCTCGAAGGTGTGACTTGGATTTAGGGGACCAAGAATGACTCAGGGTAAAGTTGGGTCATACATTTTTCCAATCTGGCAAAGACATGTGGCATTGAATACCAGTGACTTAGCTCGCGAGTATTAGTCAAAGTCGGGACTTTCTTCAAGTTGTGCGTTCTAAACTAAACCTGGGATCGTCAATGCCGAAAAGGTATCAGTTGTCGATGATCGGGCATAAAACTATCATTTGTTTTTCTTTGGATTATCTTCTTCGAAAAATCCTGATGTCGAAACACTTCAAAAATCGGTGATCAGGGAAAAATCATTAGCATGTTTGAAATGTTCGTTGTGATTCTATTTTCTCCAATTCTGACAAGCACGTCGGGTATCAGGTATCAGCGATATCGTTTTTTTTTTCTTAATGTTTAATCTCTTCGCCTTTTAATGAGACCGAAGATGATCGGCTATCAACGATGTCCATATGTGATACTTGTTGTGAAAAAAAACCTTATTTCCCTGATACCGATGAATATCGACGCTCGACAATTGAGGTTTTCTGAGTGATTCCCTTTCACCTCTTAATTTATTCCGATGTCGAATATTGACTGCATCAAGTGAATTGTTGTGGTTGTTGGTTCCTTATTTAAGTGTTAATCCTTTTTAATTCATGGGGTTTTAAACTTGAATAGATAAATGAGGGTTAAGATAACAAAGATAGACAAAACATTTGTCAAGAGGAAATCGAATTCAGACAGTGCAAAGATCAAGTGGTACCCAAGAAGTAAAGAAAATGACATAGGATTTTTAGTGTGTGTTGAGTGCTCAAAAAATGGTGACTTACTGGGAAAAAGAAAAAACTTTGTTTCTTCCTCGGGCTCGACTGATTCAAAAGTCGATTAGCAACTTAAATGGTTTTCATCAGAGCCCCTTTCACCCTTGCATTTGAAATTCCTTGGTTGACATGTATGGGACTTCCTATGGGGTTTTCAAACTTTATCAACCTTCCTTTCCTATAACCCTAACTCATGCCCTCTTTGACAAGAGTCTAGGAAAGTGTTCACTGGCCTAGGTCTTTTAGTTACACTTATTCATTTGCTATGATGTTTCTCCACTGTAAGCGAGTGTCTATAGCCCCAACGAAGTCCCCCCAATGTCATATACCTTGTTCCATTGTCAGGGAGCATCCATATCCCTAATGAAGATATCTACATACCCTCTCCTACTGTGTGCTCATTTGATAGAGTTGACTTTTATTTCGACAGAGTGCCCTGAGCGAGCGGGAGAGGAGGACATCTATTATTTGAAAAAAATGAGATGGTTAAGGTGAAAATTACTAGCTTTGTCTCTGAGGTGCACCTATTCCTTTCCAACTTACCTTATTTACCTTAACGTTTTACTAGACCACTAAGCAGACACTTCCACATTTTTCCAATTTTTTTCATCTGTGTAGACTCGATAGAGAATCCCTTGAAACAACCTCGGGTTCCACAACGTTTCTTGTGTTTGTATGTGAGTGAAAAGTTAGGAAGAGAGTTCGCTATGTCACATGATTTGAGGTCAACCATTGTATTTCTAAAAACAATCTTTCAAAATCTCATAAACAAGATCACAAAAGATAAAACAAAAAGGTATAAATGCAAAAAGATGAATCGAAGCATCAAAATAAACACAAAAAAAATTAATTTTTAAATTTTTATTTATTTTTAATGAAAATATTGTTTAAGGGCTTGGCCATTCACTTGAAGAGAATCATATTCCCCCCTCAGATTCTATATTCTATATGTTCCTAACCCAATCTTCTCAGCCACCTAGAAAGGTCCGAGCCATAGATTCTGAAACTTAGAATGTTTGCCTTTAGGCTCATTTTCTCTGTCCCACTTTAGGACTAGGTCTCCTACTTCAAAATTATTCTCTTTATGCTTATGTTTATCAATCCACCTTTTAAGTATCTATTGGTGGGATATGAAGTTTGATTTAACTTTCTCCCTTTCTTCTTCTAACATGATTAGGGTGTCAATTGTTTGTTGTAAGATTGATGAGGGTTTCCCTCTCAACTCCTGAGCAAGTTGAAGAGATGGAAGATATAGTTCATTCGAGAGAATAGATTCATGTTCGTATACTAGAAAGTATGTGGAATTTCCTATATATTCCTTGGGTAAAAATCTATCTACCCATAAGGCGTTGTGGAGTAGGTTATGCCAATTTCTCTGGTTGCCTGCAATTGTTTTCTTTAATATTCTTACCAGGTTCTTATTAGTTGATTTTTCTACTCTGTTTCCCTGTGGATAATAGTTTTCTTTAATATTCTTACCAGGTTCTTATTAGTTGATTCTGCTACTCCATTTCCTTTGTCTAGAGAAAATTGTGTTAATAAGGTGGAAGAAAAATAAGTTGCATTCTCAAAAACAAGGACAGAAGGGACATTGAACCTTGTGATTAGTTGTTGTTCTATGAATTGGATTACCACTTTCTCATTTACATGAGTCAGAAGGATGGCCTCTGCCCATTTCGTGAAATAATCGGTGGCAGTAAATATGTACTTATGTTGTTTTTAAGAACTCGGTGTAATTTCTTGTATGATATCTAACTCCCATTTCTCAAAAGGCCTAGAAACAGTCACCGGTTGGAGTGGGACCGCTGCTGTTTTCTCCCTCCCAACGCTTATTTGACAAGTTTTATAGTTTCTAGAATATGTGTGAGCGTCTTTGAACAAAGTGGGACAATAGTATCCAGCTCTCAGTATATTATGAGTGGTGGTGTCTCCTGCAAAATTTCCACCTGCAGGACCATCATGGAGCTCTTTCAGAACTCTTTTTGCATCTTCACATTCGACACATCTTAAAAGTACCCCAAAGTAATTAACCCGAAAAAGTACCAAATTTATGAGGCGATATTGTGTGGAATTTAACCTAAGAGATATACTTTCCCTAGGGTTTAGGTTTTCTGGGAAATTCCCATAGTACAGGAGATAAGTCAAGTACACCATAATTTCATTTCATTCTCCCATCTGGGATCTTCATTTACTTGTTCTATAGCTTCGGCTGCCAATTTACATAACCCTTGTCCTTTAACCAATTTAGCAGGTTTTATATATACATCAAATTCTTGGACTACTACCATCCAATTCCATCTTCTTTCCCCCATCTCCTATTGAGTAAATAGGGGTCAGACTGTGGGGTGAGGCATGATTACTTTGCTATTGTTCTTGAGGATGTAACATCTGAAATGTTTTAATGCCTTATAAACTGCATAAGACTATTTATATATAGCAGGATAATTTAGTTCAACACCTTGGATATTAGTGCTCATGAATGATATCGGGGCTTCTTTTTTGTCATCATCCATCTGAGTTAATAATGCGTCTAATGATTTGTTAGAGACGAAAGTATAGAGAAATAAATATTTGTTGAAATCGAGACTTCGCAGCACTGGGGCTTGAGAGATTGCAGTTTTAATATTTTTGAAATCCTTCTTTTGTTCATCATCCCACTTAAGATCAACATCCTTACGAATCATTTTTTGTCGGGGTTTGATAGTTTCTGCGAAATTGGGGGTGAATTTCTTCACAAAATTGATTTTTCCGAAGAACAACTGCATAGCCTTTTTGTTGTGAGGTAATGGAAGCTAAGCTATAGCCTTATTCTTTCTAGGTATATGCGAATGTCTGCTTGAGATATAATTTGGCCTAATAACTTAACTTCCTCGACACCGAAAATAGTTTTCTTAGGGTTTAAGGATATGTTGTATTTCCTACATCTTTCAAAAATCTGGGTTGAGTGTTGGATGTGATCTTCTCTATTCTTTCAATACACAGTCACGGCATCCAAGTAGACTACTACACACTTGTTGATTAGTCCCAAAAATGCCACGTCCATATCCCTCTGAAAGGTTTCCCCTGCATTGATTAGCCCAAAGGGCATGCATTTGTAAGCGAAGGTTACCCACCTGGTTCGGAAGGTAGTTTTCAAGCGGTCTTCTTCTGAGACTACAACCTGGTTGTAATTTGATAAATTGTCTAGTAAGGAGAAATTTTCAGATCTAGACATGATCTGCAAGATTTTCTCCATTGGTGGGACTAGGTATTTGTCTTTTTCTGAATCTCTATTGAGATTTCTAAAATCTACGCATAGGCAAATCTCCCTAGACTTTTTCCTTACAGGAACCAAATTTTCTACCCATGCAGAGTGTCTAACCTGGAAGATAATTTTGGCATCTAACAGTTTCTTTAACTCCTAACACATGAGAGGCTCCAAGGATGGGTGGTACTTCCAAAGCTTATGTTGGAAGGATTTTACTTCAGGTTTTAAATGGATAGTATGTTGAATGATACAAGTATCATAAGTTTTTAGATCTCAGTAGGACCACACAAAGACATCTTGATATTGTCTGAAAATTTTGAGGTAGGTCTTCCTTTCCTCTCTAGATATTGTCTTGCCAAGTTTTACATTTTTGGGGTTTTCCAGGGTTCCGAGATTTATAGTTTTATGCATGGGACAAGAACTACCGGTATTCGCATTTTTTGACCCCTTAAACCTTTCCTTTAAGTCAAAAAGTTTTTCTAAATTGGCTATTCCCTTTGAAATTGCATGAGACTTAGATCTGTGAGTCGGTTGATCTGTCTGAGGATTTGTCTCTATTGATTGTGCTAGAATACCTCATCATCAATAGACAGATCTTTGAAATTATCTTGGTTAGTCAAAAAATTTATGATTTGTTCATCTCCTTCAAAGACCTTCCAATTAGAAATATTGTTGGGAAATTATGGTTTACAAAGTAGATCCATCGTGAATCGGGCGGCTTCATAATCTTATAGAGGTGACAACCTTGAAGCCATGGTGGATAGAGAATCAACAAGAATGTTCTTTTCTCCGGGAATCGTTGTAATGTTGAAAGCTTCAAAATGATCTATTAGCCTGTGCATTTCATGTTCGTAATTCTTTAGGTGTGGATAATTGCAATGTATAGTGTTCCTTACTTGTCTAACAATGATTTCAGAATCTCTAAAAACCTTCAATTCTTTGACATTTAAGTCTATGGCTTTCTTTAGCCCCTATACTAGAGCTTCATATTTGGCAGTGTTATTTGTGCATTCGAACTCTAGTCTGCAGGACAGGAAATGTTGTTTACCTTTTGGATCAATGAGGATGCACCCTACCCCAGACTATTCTTTTGATTTAGAGCCATCAAAGTATAAGGTCCAAACTTGTGGGAAAAATCTGTCAGCTTCTTCTTTCCTTCCACTTTCCTCTTTTCCTTCTGTTTGTTCTGTGATTTATAACACATATTCTTGGTAGAAGAGGGTCTCCCCTGCCGCTGTCGGAAATTCCTCTTGAAAAATCATATTTGATTTTTGACTAAGACGAACATCAGATGAGAGAGGGGAGAAGTTTTTGACTAAGATGAACATCACAGGAATAATTTCCTAGCACAGGGAAATCTGTCAACGAGGGTTAATTTAGGGTTTCTAAGCCAGTGACAGTATGTTTTAGATATCTTTCTCTATCAATTATGATTATATTTGTATGCCATTTTAATGACAGCCATAGGTGATCCCAGTCTGTAATAAAGTATCTATTTAAATTCTCAGACCAATCTCGGCTTAACAATAATCCATAAGCCTCTATGATATCTACTACGATAATGTCAATCACTTGCACAAATTTAGGATGTGTCACTATTATGATCATTACATCTTTGATTTTTCCCATGACCTTCATCTGGGTTTTTTCTAGTTGTATTACATGTTTTTCACTTTTGAGAGGGGTTGTGTTTAGTTTTTTTCAAATAGATAGTGGCATAACATTAGACGATGCTCCTGATTCGACCAAATAGCTATGGAGGTTTTTGTTGAAGACTTCAAATGTTAAAAGGAATGGTGGGACAAAAGGTTTTCCCTTCTTATCTTCAGAGCAGACATTCACGGTTGGTTTATTTACTATATCTGTGGGAGTTAGAATTGTTCCTTGATCAGTGCTTGTCGTAGAATTTTATACTGATTTCAAGGCTTGTAATAGGAATTCCTTTTGTTGAGGGATTCTACATATTTCCATAACTGATATATTAGCCTTCAACTTCTTCAAATATTCTTGGGTGATTCTCATGTATGGATGTTTATAGGGTTTCTGCGGGGAGAAAAAGGTGCTTTCGGGTGATCGGGAGATGGTCTCCTTCCCAAAATTTGGGTCGTAGTAAGGTCATTTGAGACAGGTTGACGCCTACTTTGTTTTTTCACAACCAAGACTTCTGCAGGTGGTTATTGAACCTCAAAAAGGTCATCGAAAGGCATATCTAGGTCAAGATATCATATCAACATGGTTGTTTCTTCTGGTGGAGAAATTTCATCCTGATCGATAATATTCATACTAGAGACGCTTGATTGTTCGGTCAAGGAGACTTCATCTAAAAACTGGTTGGCCATTAAATTCATGGCATGCACCCATTGAGGGAAGTCTCTTTTAGAGTGGTTCTCTTGGTGATAAGTGCAGAAAGACTCGGATGCTACATTTCCCATATCGATGTTTAGGTTGGTTGGGGGAGGTTCAATTGATTTGAATGGTGGATTCCTTTTAAATAAGGGATTATAGGGCCTCTGGACTTGGTTTCCCTCCCATGCACTTCTCTTCATGTCTATGATTTCGTTTGATATCTTTTTTACCATGTGTTGTAGGTCCTCTATGTCCCCACTTCCCTTTTCAGGAGCTTGTAATGTTTGTTTTCCTGGGGCCCTAGTAAGAAATATCCCTCTCCTGGGAGGGGGTTGAACTTCTTTCTTAACTAAGGAAACCTGGCCTTCTTTACATCCCTTCATTTGGAACTCTATCATTTTGGCTTCTTCAAAATTCTCAGCTAGGTTTAGTTTCGCAGCCCTCTTCATAAACATGGAAATAGAAGATGGGAGATAATTAGTGTATACTTTGATTTTCAACTACTGAGTAGGTTTAGCCTCGGGCTGGAATTTGTTTAAGATGGTGGTAAATATTTGATTGAATTCTTTGACTCTTTACTTTGAACTCATGGTGGTGGAAAACAACTCATCCATCAACGCTCCTGTAGTAGTTTCTTCTGCAAATGTATCTAGAAAGACTTTTTGAAACTTCATCCAACTTGTTATGGATCCTACAGGTAAATTAAAATACCACGTGGAGGCTGAATTCTAAAAAGTGTAGTGGGAAATCATGCAAACTACATCTTCATGTTGGACATTCATAAGTCTGATAGATAGTATGAATTTCTTTATATGGTCTTCAGGCAATCCTGAGGTTTCAGGGTCAAATTTAGGAAGTAACTTCTTCGGGTGTCGGGGAAGGTTATGTACTCGTCCTGGGATGGCCAAAGAATCTCTGGCCAACCAAGGTTGATTGTTCTGAGGTGGATTTCCCCTTTATTCATCATGGTCATTGTTATCTTCCATGTCTTCAAATCCTGAGTTAAATCCTTCTTCTTCTGAAAACTTGTCGGGCTCGAAGAAGTTACCAGACGATGTTTCGGGGATTAGATTGATATGATGTTCGATTTTGGTGAGGGAGAAATATATTAGGTCTTCTACTGTGTGCACAAAAACCTATTTTGGGTATTCTGTGATATACCAGATATAAAAAGTATGCAGAACATAAATAAAATTCTAGAAATGGCAGAATAACAACAATATAACCAGAATAATCACCACAATAACATTGAAATGATATAAGAATAACAACAAAAATAGCACTTTGATTCTGAGAGCAATGTTCACAGGACTCTTCGAGGGGGCAACCTCCAGTTGAGCAGAGATATATTCCAATAATCTCCGAGCTAGGGTTCTCATACCCTCGACTCCTATTTATACTAAATATGTCTATCAAAAGAAGCATCTAGAGGAAGATCCTTCTAGAAGTAGAAGCTTCTATTAGGTATTCTTACATTCAACATTTTCTATTGTATTGCAAGGTCTTATTAATATTGACCTTTATTACATCTGAATATATTGTTCTACCTATTTGCGGGTTAGGACCCTAACATGTCTTCCCCCTTAAAAACAGCCTTGTCCTCAAGGCTTGAGATTTGGAAATTGCTACAGAATGGTAACTGGTTCCCATGTGGCATTTGCTGGAGTTGTATATTTCCACTGGATTAACACTTCTGTGATGGTTCTCTAATGCAGGTGACACTCACACTAGTCCAAAAATGCTTGGGGATGTAGCCAAATGGATCCTTCTTCGACTAACTCGGAAAGGTTGGTTTGAATTTTGCACTTTGTTCTGATCACCTTCTTTAAGCAGGAAACATGAAGAACAGGATGTATCCTCAAATGACTGGGCAAAGCTAACTGATAGGCCACCTGTCACACACACTTGAGAACTATATAAGGACCATAAAATTTGGGTGCCAGCTTCTGGAAATTCTCAGGATTGAGGGAATTCTTCTTGTAAGGTTGTAGGCAAATAAACACCTGCTCCCCTTCTTCAAATTAACATTCAAAGGGACATTGATCTTCTTGTTGCTTCATGCGATTTTGTTCCATGACCAAATTCTCTTTGAGGGTACGGAGAATAGACTCTCAAACTATAAGTGTTTTGTCAAATGCCTGGACCTTCGAGACACCAGGTAAGTATGAGAGAAATGAAGGTGGCTTTTGTCCATATACTACTTCAAAAGGAGTGATGTGTGTAGTTGTATGGTATGAAGTGTTGTACCACCATTCAACTAGGGGTAACCGTTCATCCCATTGATTTTTCTTTTCTAAGGCAAAACACCTCAAATATGTTTCCAAACACTTGTTGACAACTTTTGTTTGACCATCAGTCTGGGATGATAAGTTGTACTGAGATGAAATTGGGTTCCTTGTAGCTTGAACAGTTCTTGCCAAAAATTGCTTGTGAAAGTGGGGTCGTGATCAGAAACAATAGAGTGTGGCATGCCATGGAGCTTGAAGACATTATCCATGAAACTTTGAGCCACCATGGATGTTGTAAATGGGTGTTCAAGGGTGTGGAAATGAGGATACTTGGAAAGGCGATCAACAACCACCATGATGATTGATTTATTTCCCAATTTGGGTAAGCCTATAGTAAAATCCATAGAGACGTCCTTCCAAATAGCAGGTGGAATCAGGAGTGGTTTTAGTGTGCTCGGAGATTTGACTGTTTCTCCCTTGTTGCATTGACACACATCACATTCGATGACAAAATTATGAATGTCTTGTTTCATACTATCCTAGAAAAAAGAATGTTTGACCCTGTCATAGGTTTTGGTGAGCCTGGAGTGCCCTGTTGTCGGTGTAGCATGAAGATCATAAAGTACCATGGATTTAAGCTTTGATTGTTTACTTAAATACAAATGGCCTTTGTATCGAATCTCATCATGGAGCCAAGAGTACCCTGGGGGATCTAGAGCACTAGACTGAAATTGTTGGATCAACTGCAAACTTTTGGGATCTTGTAGCCATTCCTGACGAACAGCTTGGAGCCAATCTGGTACAATGAAGGAAAGAGAAAAAAGGGATCCTTCATCCTCATATTTGAAAGAAAGTGCATCTGCAACCACATTTTCTCTACCTTTCATGTAAATGATATCATAATCATAGCCAAATATCTTAGTTACCCATTTTTGTTTCTCCGGGGAGAAAATGCGTTTTTCCAAAAAATACTTGAGACTTTGATGGTCTGTATTAATTTGGAAGCATTTCCCTAATAGATAAGGGAGCCACAAATCAATGACATGCAGAATAGCCAAAATTTCCTTTTCATAGATAGATTTGCCCAGATTTATTTCAGATAGTTTCTTACTGGTAAAGGCCAAAGGCCAAACCTCTTGCTTAAGGACAACACCAATTCCTTTCCCTGAAGCATCACATTCCAAGACAAAGGTCTTTGTGAAATTAGGAAGGCTCGGGACTGGAGTGGTGCACATGGCCATCTTCAAGGTTTGAAAATCTTGAGCAATAGCTGGAGTCCAAGTGAAAGAGTTATTTTTTAGTAGAGTAGTGAAAGGTGTTGCAATCTTTCCGTAATTCTTAACAAACTTCTGATAATAACCTGTTAAGCCCAGAAATCCAAGAAATATTTTGAGAGACTTTGGGTAAGGCCAGTATTGCATAACTTCAATCTTTTTAGGATCCACCCTGACGCCGTCCTTGCCAACCAGATAACCCAAGTACTCTACTTTTGAGGCACCAAAAGAACATTTAGACTATTTTAGGAAAAGTTGGTGCTGAGAGAGTAGATGGAGAAATCGATCCACATGAGTAAGATGTTATGTCCAGGTCTTGCTATAGATAAGGATATCATCAAAGAAAACTAAGACAAAATGGCAGAGAAAAGGATGGAATACATGATTCATGAGGCTTTGGAAGGTGGAGGGGGCATTACACAAGCCAAAGGGCATGACCAAAAACTCATAGTGGCCCTCATGAGTTCTAAAGGTAGTCTTGGGAATGTATACCTCTTTCATACATATCTGGTGGTAGCCCAAATGAAGATCAAGTTTAGTAAAGAATTGGGCACCACTTAGTTCCTCCAGGAGATCATCAATGATTGGAATGGTAAATTTGTCTTTAATGGTAAGTTTATTGAGGGCACGGAAGTTAGGAAACATTCACCAAGAACCTTATTTCTTCAGGACCATGACCACAGGAGAAGATTAGCGGCTCGTACTAGGGCGGATAACGCCTGCATTAAGGATTTCCTGGATCATTTTCTCAGTAAGAATTTCGGGTACAAGGGGAATGGATTGATCACGAACACCACGTGAAGGAGGGAGTCCTTGGGGAGTGGAAAATACCACTTGATGTTTAGTAAGGATGGCTTGGAGGTCTTACGGAACTGAGGATGTTTATGTTTCTTGGATGGCATGGAGTTGAGCAATAACATCAAAATGACCATTTTTAAGAAGCTTTTCCATGTGATGGGAACTAATGATCTCAAGTGAACCGATGGTGATGCCTTGGAACTTATATTGGTGGACCTCCTCGTCAAATTGTATGGTTAATTCATTAAAATCCATGAGAATGGGACCCAAAGTCCTTATCCAGTTTGCACCCAACACAATGTCACACCCACCCATCTCTATAGAAAACATGTGAGATTTCAAGTGGTAGTCACCAATTTGGAGATGCACATTTTCACAACACCCTCCACATTTCATGGAGCCACCATTGGCAATCATTATTTTGAAATTATTGACAACATGGATGTAGTAATGAGTTTCTTGGGAAGTGCGGCAATGAATAAAATTATGGGTGTTTCCACTATCAACGAGAATGATGACCTTCTGATGCTTGATGTAACTGATTATCTTGAGGGTTTGGGGAGCGAAGAAGCCAATGAGAACATTGAGGTAAATGATCGGTTCTACTTCGAGAGGGTATGAGGGAGGGGTTATGTCAGGGGTTTCAGGTGACTCAGACACAAGGGGAATTTCAATATCCTCTTGCAAAATATCCTCAGAAATGGCCATAAACAAATTTCGTTCCTTACACTTGTGGCCCAGGAAATATTTGTCATCACAATTATAACAAAGTACTTTGAGTTGCCGTTCAACCATTTCAGCCTTGGTCAATTTTTGGATCTTTAATGGAGCGGAGGGAGTAGTGGGATTTACTAGTTTAGGGTGAGGGATAAAGGAGGGTTTCTGGTTTTGAGAAGATAAAACCTGTTGTGCTTCTTTAGATATTTTAGTAGCCTCCACCCAACTCTGAGGCCGAGCCATGAGGACATGGGCCCAAATCTCATCCTTGAGGCCACTAATAAAACATTCTCAGAAAAATGCATCAGACATGCCCTCTGTCAAAAAATCCAGGTGCTCAAAGGAAGCTATAAAGTCTTTCACTGTTCTTGATTGTTTCAACTTTGTCAAATGGCCCAAATGGTTGATGACAATGTCAAAGCGTTCATAAATCTCTGCCACAAAGTGTGTCCAAGCAATATACCCTTGAAAATATTTTTTTCTCCATTGCCACCATTGCCAACATTCTTGATCTAGATGGAGAACACCATAACGGAGTTTGTCCAAGTCATCTATAATGTCGTATAAAGATAAATAATGTTCCATTTGGGTTACCCAACCAGTGGGGTCCAATCCATCAAATTTGGTCACATCCACCCGTGGAAGGCATAGGTCATGTTTAAAGTGATGGTTCTGAAAGTTATGGGAATGAGAGGAATGGTCATCTTCAATATGTGGAGGTGAGGAAGAGGAAGGGTTATTTGTAGGGATATGCAGTTTGGTGTAAAGTGCCAAAAATATAGATTCAATTTGGGGTGGTGAGGTCTTGTTTGATTTCCTCCATTGAGGACTGCATGGTTGTATTGATGGTGGAAAAATTGGCACTGAGTTGTTTCACTTATTGTTGGGTCTCGATGAGACCAGATTGCAAGGTATTGAAGCGAGCTTCCAAGTCTTGGCTACGGGTATGGGCCATGAGGATGGGGAAAATGAAAAGGGGCGGGCGGGGTCAAAACGTTTGCCGAAAAATGATATGGATGAATGTGATAAGGGAAAATACATGAACCAAATGGAATAGGTCTCAAATAATGGTGAAACAATTTCCAAATATTTTTATTTTTTATTTTTTTTACACCTGCGGAGTTATACTTCGGTTTGAAGAATATTGTAGAGAGGAAATTCCAAAATGATTAACTAGAAAGAAATGTGTATTTACTTGGCAACCCGAACACAGTTGTGTGGTAATAGATCTTTTTTTCTTTAATTTGTTTATGTTTCTGTCCCCAAGGGTTAGGTATTGAAGGGTTCTACAGAAAAAGGTTTTCCCTGTGCTATATCTCTCTGATATACGTGTTGGGTCCAATAGTAGTACTTGGCCCAATATCTCAGGTCACTAACTAAGGAGGATAGACCATACCCTTAGCCATACTACCCGACTACCCAGGTACTAGAGAGTATCTTCCTGAGTGTTTTTCTCGATGGAACTATAGAAATCAGGAGGCCAATCATTTTATTTAAAGAGGGCTTCAGGAAATCTAGGTCGATCCGTACAAAAGTGTTTTCTGATGCGCTACCACTTGAAGGGGTACCAACAAGGGTTACAAGGGTGGCCAACAGATGTGCGCTTAAGAAGCACTTGTATTTCCTGCATGTATGAATCCCTCAACCATGGGTTTATGCGCATAACAATATATCTATGTGTCTTAAAGACATCAGAATACGTCTCTACCCTGAAAAAAAATTACCCACAATTTCTGCTAAGGAAAGTGCTCTGATACCAGTTGTAATATACCAGACATAAAAAGTATGCAAAACATAAATAAAATGCTAGAAATGGCAGAATAACAACAATATAACCAAAATAATCACCACAATAACACTGAAATGATATAAGAATAACAACAGAAATAACACTTTGATTCTGAGAGCAATGTTCACGAGCCTCTTTGAGGTGGAAACCTCTAGTCGATAAGAGCTCTATTACAATAATCTCCAAGCTATGGTTCTCATACCCTTGACTCCTATTTATACTAAATATATCTATCAAAAGGTGCATCTAGAGGAAGATCCTTCTAGAAGCGAAAGATTCTATTAGGTCTTCTAATATTTGACTTATTCTATTTTATTGCAAGGCCTTATTAATATTGACCTTTATTACATACGAATATATTGTTCTACCTATGTGCGAGTTAGGACCCTAAAATATTCAACCACTGGTCTTCTTATTTGTTTTCTTAAAGGAAGAAATGGAGCTAAGGGCAGCACACCGATCTATCGGTCGTATGCTCTTGTGATTCTTATGAATTGATTCAATTCCTTGTGAGGAAGAGCGTAAGGTATATCAGGGAACAAGCGTTCTTCCTAGTGTTGGGGTGAGTCACTCATTTCTAGAGTACTCAATGTGTGTGGGATGTCTTGGTAATGAATAGCCATGCATGTGGGTTGTCTTGAATCCACAGGCTATCTGATTATGTGAAATATGTATTCATCCATTCATTCTACAGGCCCTCCTTCTAGCACCAATTTTGTTGAGGGTTCCTAAATCCCTTTAACTCAATAGTAGGAACCAAACCTGCCACCGATGCCCAATTAGACTATGCAACATTTAATAGTGGAATGGTTCTCTAAATATTGCGATCTGGCCAAAATAATCGATCTTTACGTTTTCTTGTGAGGGTTTCCTCCTTCAGTTCATACGTTCTCTTTTTTTTGTATTTTCTCTTAGGTGGGACTAATATAAGATAAATTCGATATAAACCAACTAAGTGACAAAGTGGGAACAAACTTAACTAATGGAGAAGAGGTTGAGCTTGGGATGACCCTTTACTCTAGCATGCAGATAGTGATCATCCACCACAGGCCTAGTACTAATACGTTAACCATGCAGGTATTCCAATTACTGTCTGAGATATAAATTATCAAAAGAAAACATGCATGTGATAAACAATGGAAAGTAAAATAATTCGCTCAACCCTAATCATCAGTCACATAATAACACAATGATTTATTTTCATCATTAAAGAAATAACTGTAAAACATTGCATCAGATAACTTATCAATAGATTTAGTAGCTCTTACTAGTTACAACATCCATTCATAAGACAAAATAAGAAATAATTCTTCTCCACATACAATCATACACGCATTTGATGAAAACAAAAACTTGTCTCTGGTCCACAAAAGGACTTCTCAATTAAAGGCAGCTCTGAAATAGTTCTTAACAAAACCAAAATTTAGGGTCTTTACAACAACCATCAACCCCTAACTAACTGGTTGATTCCCTTATTTATAACATAAAAATAACTAAAAATAACAATTAAAGTGGAGCTATTTAAAACAAAACTCGTCACGTGGCACTTTATTCTATCACTTTTTCTAAGAGTCATCTCAAGATATCACTTAAGTGGGTGACTCTTCTCGTACTCCGACCACTTGATGAATATATCCTCGCAGTTGTTGGCATATAGGAATCTATGTTGTTCTATTGGGGTTGAGTGAATATCTCTTATCTCTACTGCATGTGCCCGATACTTGACTATACTGGAACTTAATTGTTGTAGCATAACCCGAGCTTTAATTGGATCCTCCATAAACTGTCACACCTAACCCCGATGCCATGTCTGTCACCTTTTCTATTTCTTCAGCCCATGAGGAGTCTTTCTCGACGTGCAACTTGACTATGTCGCGCAATTCAACAAAGTCATCAAGTGTGTCGAACTTGGGGATTCCGATGTTTTTCATCACCCAGTTGATCTTGATCCAACTTTTCTCACACTTGGTCCATTTCTATTGGATTTATCAATGAGGTTCCTGGGACATTTTAACCCAATACTCAACCGATTTCCTTATTTGGTAGATGTTGCTTTCCCCTAACACTCGGATGTCCTACTCTTTATCATCTCGGCCCTTTTTCACCATGCCAATATCATCGATTCCTTCTGTGGCTTGTTGCACTTTTTCGTACCACCTATCCATATCTTTGCACATGGCCAGCACCATGAGGGTGTCTTCTTGCAGCTCGGATATCCTTGCAGTGAATAGGTGTCATTCATCTATAAAATTGTTGTAGGCCTCCTTGAATTCTCTCTTTAGGTACACCGCGGACTGTGTGGTGTCCTGGTAATATTTCGCCAAGTGGCACAAATGTTTCAATTCTTTTAAAGTGGGAGCCAACTCCTCTTCATCTCTTTTAGCTCTGTCTATGGTGGAATCTATGATTTCCATCCCTGCGCCGATAAGTTTGGACGTTTTGGCATGCTCTATGTTGATCAGATTCTACTCTGTAGTGATGAGGATGGAGTGATCTAAAGTGATCCTCTTCTTCTTGGTGGGTTTATGGATGATAGATTTCCTTTTCTGGTCATAATAAATGGCATGTATGTCGGCTACTTCGTCCACGGTTTCAGGGATTTGTTGATATCCCTAGGTGAGTGTATTCCCCAGACTCCCGATGGTATATACCTATTCAAGACTAGGTTCTTGAACTTTCTCCTTGTGTTCTGAAAGCATAGCTTCTATTTGTCACTCATTGGGGAGTTGAGTATAGATTTAAATTGAGGCATTGGGGGTATTCTTAGTACTTAATTGATCTTCAGTCATTGAGACGTTGATTTCCTATTGTGGAGCTTCTTTCTTTTGTTCACTTGACCCTGGCTTGTCCTTTGGACCGTCTGCTTGGGTTTCTAGTGCACTAGGCAACTCAGTGTCTAAGATACTCTCAATTTATTTTTCAATCCATGGAACCCCCTGAATTTGAGCATCAGGAGCTGGAGAAGATGTCTTCTCTGGTTCCTTTTCCTCTTCGATATGGACAGGGGTCACAAGGGATACCTCTGGGCTCTCATCATTATCATAGATTTTTATCAGTTCACTTAGGGGGTTTAGAAGACATGTTCTCCCTGATGCTCCGACTCTCTCTGGATGAGTTGAAACACCTGTCAACGATACGGCCAGTGGCGTTGTGAATTCAAGGTCGTCTAACCCAGTAATTTCATCAATGTCTATGAATTAAGGGCCACTTGGGCCCACATGGATTATGTCTAGGTTATTTGCAGGGGATCATGTCATTCCTGAGAGGTCTAGGTCATATTGCAGCTGATAAATTACCCACTGCACCTGTTCTAACATGAGAAATCCCATTTCCCGCCCATCCTGTGCCATAGGGAAACCTCTTTCTTGAATCAGGGCTACTAGGGAAGCTTTTGTTTCTTCGACCACTATCATTTCTTCTCTGGCTCTAAGGGTCCCTTGAGTCAATTGTTCTAGGATTGTCATCTATTCATCCAGGCTCATGGCTCTGAACCTGGTCATTTTGGGGTCAGCCATCCTTGCTACCTCCTTGTCCCAGTCTTGGGAATTTTCTGTGAAGACTTTATCTTCGAATTTGTCATGGATGTATGGTCAGCAGGAGGACAACTACGAGGCGTGCTTCAAGACTAGACCCTTTAGGTCATGTTTACAGAAATGGTCAGTGTGTAATATAAACTCTAATTGGCTCAGCCTTCCTGTTTGGATTGAGCAGTGTCTTTCACCATGTAGAATCCTACATGGAAACCATAAGTTATGAACTCCCTTTTCTTATCCTTGACCAAAGTGGCATTGTATCCTTGTAGGATGGTTTGGTAGCATATCTCCCCCACTACAAGTTGGTCAGGGACATGCATAAGTAGAATATGCAGTGCTCCGGTGGCCCCGAAAACCCTAATGTAAGTATCGCTCTCATTCAGATACCAGTGGACAACCTTTGATATGATTTTTTTAGCTGCAACCGATAGTCTCGGGCATTCTTTCTTGAAAAGAATTAAATAGATGCATGCAATTAATTCATCGCAGATGAGGGAGTAGGATTTTTTGTACCTGTTCTCCCATAAAATGTTGAAATATACGTGGATCGGGAGTTCTGCGACGTTCCATCTCAGGTTCATGCCGACAAATATGTTTCTAGCACACATAACATTAAATAAGTATGAAGCCATGTAGAAGGCTAGTGTCTCTTCTTCTTTTAGCATCTAAGCTTGTTGTATGTAGATGCTCAAATAATTGGAAATGATGCCCCCCTAGTCGAAATTGCTCCCTGAAATGGACATTGTGTAATCCAGAGGCATCCATGCCTCCAAAAATATAGAGCAGTCATTTTCCCCATACAAACCGAAAATTAGAGCCATTAGGTAGATGTACTACTCCTTTAAGTTGGTCATCTAGTACCAGCCAAAGGTTCGGTTGGTGTATTTTTTTTCTTCTGCCTACCATGAGGCCATCACCCGACTGGTGTCTTGGTGCTCGTAGAATTTTACGATGAAATTAGTGTTCAGTCGCTCCTCTGGGTATCTAAGATTATAATACTTTTTGACCTCCACTGAAAGGAAAACCCCAACACCCTCACCATTGTCATCATTAATCAAACAATTTTGTGTGTCTGTGTGGTCAATAAGCCACTTCAAGAGTTCTATGCAGGGGAAAAATGGAGTTCTTATTGATACCATGTGCAAGTATGATCTTTGGATATTTGGAAAAACTTCATCGTCGAGCGCTCTCACATATTGGTCACTATGCAGGACATATTCCGAGAATTCTTCCCGGTTGATCTTCTTAAAGAGCTCCCCCCAATGTGGGAGTATCATTTTGGTCCTTATGTTTTCCTCTGTGACTCCAAAGGCCAACAGTTTAATGAAAACCTTCTTTGTGGATGTCTTAATTATTGATTTCGGCCTCAAAGTGTATTCCAACTGCTTTTCTACCCCTGGAGAAGAACCTTCTCCTACCTCTGGTTCTTTTAGCTTCGGTTCCCTAAGTAATCACCTAGTGGTCGGCTTTCTTGGAGGCATTGTTTCTGCAATCGAAATAAATCTTTTAGAGACTATGTATAGAGAAACACTGGATAAAATATATATGTGAAGTGTAAGCATAAAATTCCTTAGACTGGTACATGCCTGTAAATCTTGCTAAACCTAGTTATTTGATACTCATGAGATCTCTGCAGCTTTTGGATTGCTCGTTTTGCTTCTCTAGATGCTTTTAAACTCCTTTGCGCGTAGAATGGTTTTGTTTACAATGGCTCAAAAGAGTTTAAACCGAGGATAAACTTACCTTGTCATATCAACCATTTAATCTGGGTGATGAGTGGAATTCAAACAAATCTGTCGCCGAATCTCTGCAACTTAAATTCATCATGGGTTGATGGTGGAGGCACTGAGGGTGATGTTTTCTATCAGTAATTTCAAACAACTATTTTCATTCACACACGAAATAGAAACTAATGCAAGATTTGGAACTAATTAGTCCCTTAAATGCTCTGAATCTAAATGTATCTAGCGCTAAAACATCCCATCGTGTCAATTTCATAGTGGGTGGATCGGGGATTGACAATGTGTTATGGACGTTTCAGTTGATATCCTTCTGCGAAAAACCTCAAACGTCGATCGATTTCATCATATGGTGCTGACATGGAAAAACTGGCTCGAAGGTGTGACTTGGATTTAGGGGACCAAGAATGACTCGAGGTAAAGTTGGGTCATATGTTTCTCCAATATATAAAAGACATGTGGCGATGAAGATCGATGACTTAACTCGCGAGTATTACTCAGAGTCGGGACTTTCTTCAAGTTGTGCGTTCTAAACTAAACCTAGGATTGCCAATGCTGAGAAGGTATTGGGGGTTGACAATCGGGGATAAACTTATCGAGTGTTTTTCTTTGGATTAGTTTCTTCGAAAAATCCCGATGCCAAAACACTTTGAGAATCGGGGATTAGGGAAAACTCTTTAGCATGGTCGAAATGTTCGTCATGATTCGGTCTTCTCCGATTCTGACAAGCACGTCAGGTATCGGATATCGGTGATATCGTTTCTTTCTTTTTTTAATGTTCACTCCCTTCACCTTTTACCGAGACCGAAGGGGATATGCTATCGGCAATGTCCGTATGTGATACTTGTTGTGAAACAAAACTTCCTTTCACTGATACCAGTGAATATTGGTGCTCCAAAACTGAGGTTTTCCAAGTGATTCCTTTTTACCTCTTAATTTCTTCCAATGTCGAATCTTGAGCACGTCGGGTGAAGTGTTTTGGCTGTTGTTTCCTTATTTAAGTGCTAATCCTTTTTAATTCATGGGGTTTTAAACCTAAATAGCTAAATGAGGGTTAAGAGAACAAACATAGACAAAACATTTCTCAAAAGGAAATCGAATTCAGATGGTGCAAAGATCAAGTGGTACCCAAAAGTGAAGAAAATGACATAGGATTTTTAGGGTGTGTTGAGTGCTCAACACAAGGCTATCATATTTATTAAAGTCTTATGTTGGTAGTCATAATACCAAAAAAACCTAAAAGTGCTAGCCTATCCTAGCCATTAGGTTTTCTATCCTAATGGACAAGGGTTTGTGAAGATGAGAAAATCCATTATGGGAAGCAAGATCAATACAAAACTCCAAATCAATGAAGACATCAACATATTAGCACTCTCAGGTTTAGTTCCTATCAATGACAATACTTGGCTAATTGACAATGGTGCCTCTAGGCACATGACCAGTATTAGAAATCATCTAACACACTTCGTTAAGAAAGAGACACATCTACATGTTGTCCTTGGAGATGATGATAGATATAATGTGAGAGCACTTGGAACTTCTACCTTCCAACTAGATTCAGATATGCATCTTAAACTAGAAGAAGTTATATATGTACCAGGAATGAAGAGAAAGCTTGTCTCTATTTTCATCCTTGAAGACAAAGGTTACAAAATTACTTTCTTAGAAGGAAGATTCATTGCATGGCACAAAGACTCTCATATCATCTCTTCGAAAGTAATTGGTGTCAGAGAAAACAACTTATACAAGTTTACCATCAAACCATTTCAATCCTTATTACATGACAATGTCATCTTGAGTGAGTTATGGCATAGAAGACTTGCTCGTATTCATTATAGAGCTCTTCCATCTCTAGGGAAAATGGTAACAAGTCTACCAGAGATCCAGATCCAGTATAAAGCTGTTTGCAAAGGTTGTTCCCTTGGAAAAAATGTTAAAGGATCCTTTCCTAATAGTGACAACCGATCCAAGGAAATATTGGACTTGATACATTCAGATGTATGTGGGCCAATGATTGTTGCATCCTTAAATGGGTACTTTTACTATGTACTCTTCATAGATGATCACTCCAAAAAAACTTGGATTTACATTCTAAATAACAAGGATGGATTCCTTGCCAAGTTTCAAGAATTCAAATCTCAGGTTGAAAACCTGACCGAAAGAAAAATCAAAGTATTGAGATCATACAATGGAAGAGAATACACCTCAAAATAATTTAGCAGTTTTTGTATTGAAGCAAGGATCAAGAGGGAGCTCATAGTTCTGTACAATCCTAAAAAAAATGGGGTTGTTGAAAGGAAGAACATAACTATCATTGACGCAACTAAAGAAATGATACATGATTAGAGTCTACCTATGACTCTATGGGAAGAAGCATGTATGACAACAGCATATGTTCAAAACCGTAGTCCTCATAAGATCCTGCAGAACATTAATCTAGAAGAAGCATTCACCAAAGTGAAGCCTGAGATTGGACAGTTCAAAATATTTGGATGTCTAGTAAATATTCAAGTACCCAAAGAAAAGAGATCCAAACTATAACCTTTAGGAAGAAAGGGTACATTTGTAGGATACAGTGAATCCCTAAAATCATATCGAATATACATCCGAGGTTAGAGACAAATTGAATTAAGAAGAGATGTTACTTTTGAAGAAAAAGTAGCCTTCCAAACATCCAGAGAAGATCGGATGGAAATAGATACTAAAACAATACCTCCTCCTCATTCAACAGTTCAAAGGGAGACATATATTGTTCCAGATGAGTCAACAACGCCAGTTCACCCAGATACTCCAGTAAATTCGATTGCCCCAAGTAATAAACCCAGAGACATCACAGTTGGACATAAAATACCTACTTGGGTTCGAAAATCTTTAGAAGAAGAAGAAGGACATAAATCCCCACAAGGAGAAACCAGAGAAAGAAAGAGACCTAAGATATTCTCAAGCTACCTTTCATCCTTGACTCACATTTTTAACTCAGATCCAACTTGTCATGGAGAAGCCTCAAGTGAACAATTATGGCAAGATGCTATGACTGCAGAATATCAATATGTACTAAAGAATGATGTATGGGATGTTTTCCCAAGACCAGAGGGAAAGTCCGTAGTGACCTCCAAATGGATTTACAAAATCAAACATGTTGTTGATGGAAGCATTGAAAAATATAAAGCAAGATTTGTGGCCAGAGGGTTATCACAAATAAAGGGAGGCAACTATGATGAAACTTTTCCACTAGTAGCCAAATATACCTCCATTCAATCTATCATTGCACTAGATGCTTCCATGGATTGGAAGCTACATCAAATGGATGTAAAGACAACTTTTCTCAATGGTGAAATTGAGGAAGAAGTCTATATTGAATAGCGAGAAGGTTTCGTTATACACAATGAAAAATCTCATGTATGCATATTGAAGAAATCCCTATACGGTCTAAAAAAAGAACCACATGCTTGGTACAATAAAATGGATGGTTTCAAGATTAGTTTGGGTTACAACAAAAGCACAATCGACCCTAACTTATATTATCACATTGATGGCAATGAGTGTTTGATTCTAGTCCTATATGTGGATGATATTTTCATCACCGGTTTAGAGAGACTCATTGTTGAACGCAAGCAGACATTAACTGCCAAATTTGAAATCAAGGATTTGGGCCAAATACATTATTTCTTGGGGCTAGAAGTATGGCAGAGATCAGATGAAATTTTCCTTAGTCAAGGAAAATATACTTTGGAGATACTGAAAAATTCCAAAATGATAGACTGTAAATCCATGCCTACTCCAATGGTAATGGACTTAAATAAGATGAATGGCATTGATTCAAGAGATGTAGATCCACATTTGTATCGACATCTTATTGGATCTTTGATGTATCTAGTTAACACCAGACCAGACATTTGTTATGCAATAAATGTTCTTAGCTAGTTTATGAGCCAACCAAAATAGACACACTGGATAGTTGCAAAACACGTATTGAGATACTTACAAATCACAATTGGTTATTACCTAAGATATGTAGCCAATATGGACTTAATCTTGGAAGGATAAGCGATGCACATTGGGAAGGAAGTGTAGTAGAAAAAATGAGCACCTCACATAGCTGCTTCCCCTTAGGATCAACGATGGTTTCTTGGTGCAATAGAAAACAAAGCTCTATGGCTTTGAGTACAATAGAGGTAGAGTACATTTCAATGAGCATGGTAGTTCGTGAAGTTGTATGGCTTCAAAAAAATTTGACACACTTGTTCGATCATGAGATAGATCCGATGACTATTCATTGTGACAACCAGAGATGTGTAAATCTCTCTGAGAAACTAGTATTTCATGACAAATTGAAACACATTGAAATCAAGTATCACTATATCAGTGACATGGTGCAGAGGAAGACAATACATGTACATTATCTTTCTACTCATGAACAAATTGCAGATATATTCACTAAACCACTTGCCAATACAAAGTTCGAGTATTTCTGTGAGAGACTTGGCCTGATGGAAAATGCCTCCCTAGATGAGAGGGAATGTTGATGAATGCAACTATGTGAGAAATTCCCCAGCTTACAAACCTGTGAGGTGTGTATCATTGCTACTATGTGAAGTCTTTCTCTCAACTTACAAACCTGAGAGAAATCCCCTAAGAAGGGTGTGTTGTTCTTTCCTAAGACGGAGCTGGGAACGTAGAGATGACCTCCTCCATTTAGTGAGTTGAGAAGAAGTCCAAATGATTATCCAATGGAAAGGTGATCTGTTGAGTTAGGACATGCCTGTGGTTGAGAACAAGGTGAATGTGTGAAATCCCAAAGTATTGGGTACATCGTCGTGAGAACATAAAAAGAATATGATGCACTAGCCTCCTCTGAGCAGTAGAGTTGATGAGAATACTCTAGATGATTCTCTTGTGTGAGGCAGTGGGAAAAAAGATTTGTAGATTGGACGTGCCTATGGACGAGCACAAGTGACATGTGAATATCTAATTCTTCTATGTAATGCAGTGAATCGGAGCTATGTTAACCCTATGGATGTGCCCTTAATGGATGAGCACTAGAGGGTGTATCTGATCCTTTGCTATATACTGTTCAAGAGTCATACCTACCTGTAACCCTAATTGTTATGTTAAAGGGTATAGGTCGGCCCACCTTAATATGTCTAATAATAAATATAAAGATAATTAATATTAATATTAATATTAATTATTATAATAATAATAAATTATAAAGTGACTTAGAGAGGTTGGCCTTGTTGAGCCAATAGACGCCTTTGTTGACTAGACAAGTGAAATTGGAGCCAACAGTGATGGAAGTGGTGGTGGTCTGCATGGTTACCATGGAGGTAATGGTTATGGAAGTGGTGGTATAAATGGATATGGTGATGATATCAAGGTCAAGCCAAGAGAAATAGTGTGAGGTAGAGGAATTGGTTTTCCACTAATATGGCAAGGTGGATTAAAATATTTAATAATATGTAAATGGGCATACAACTATAAGACCTAGTAATGAATGTGTACCCTATGTTTTAAATTTCATTGGTAAATTATAAACGTAGACCTAGGTGAGAGGGGGAGCATGCGGTATTCCCAGATATCTCGACTTCAAGGAAAAGTTAGGTCAATAGACGTTGTTTCTGAAACATGGTTTTTGGTAGCCCATGGTCTTAGATACCATGGATTGCATTTAATGAATCCTTTAAAATGGATTACGATACTCCATTGAAATTAGCCTGGAGGTGAGGGGTGAAGGCTCACTTGGCTGACTTGGTCAAATTCAGTTAGGGGAACAAAGTTTTATATATTTGTTGGTTATGGTGATGGAATTAAGGGATGTATATTATGGGATCCTACTGCCAAAATAAAATCAGTAGCAGAGAAATGTACATGGGACAATCAAAAGTTGTTCAGGATTGCAAAGGAATATTTTTCTATAAACTCAGGGAATCATTGTGATGCACAACCCCCCTTCCCTCTTGGGGATACTATGACCTCTCAGTCTTGGATCTTCAAATTCCTTGAAATGAATTGGTTCTTCAACCCTTCAACAGACCCTGAACAATCAATACACACACAGGTCCCCTTGATATCGCCTGCAAGTTCAAACTACCTGCAACTCCACTCGCTAGCGCTTGGAAACATTGATTCGTGAGTACTAGTCTCATGCTAGACTCTTCCTCTTGAATGACCACGGATGTGATTGTGGGTAATATCTTCGTAAATTTTTCCTTCAGAAATATTGCAACCTCTACCTTTGTTTCCTTTTGAATAACTTTTCTCTAAATTTGCGGATCTCTGTTGCGTGTCCCCCTGGATATAACGGTTCAGTTGTACTTTGGGTTTTGCGACTTTGCAAAATTTCACCTGCTCCACACACAACTTCCTCAGAACTCTATCTCTTTTATTTTCTATTCCACTTCCACTTACCCGCTTCATATCCAACGGTTAAGATTCTCCTCGCGACTTCGGTGATCTCTCTTCTTGACACTTCAAATGTTCCGAAGTCCAAAATGATGAAATACATCATGGCTAACCTTCATGCACTTTCCCCCATATCTGACAGTCTGGAATGATCCCTATCCCTCCTATATGGATCTCTCTCATTAACCTCAGGAAACCTTAAAGGACTCCTCCCTTTGAATATTTATCTCCGCTCTCCCTCCTGATCTTATTCCTCTCGAACCTTTTCCTCCTTAGAATGCTCTCTTTGACACTTAGTCGAATTTCATCCTATGCACGCCTTGCAACATGTCCTCCTCTGCAACTTAGCTTCACTGTGGACAACCTTCGCTAGTCCTCTTGAGCTTCTGAGTCAAAATACTTTGTCACACACTCCTTGTGGACAAACTTCCTTCAATATTGACTTCGAAGGATGACTGTGCACTCCTTGCACCAATCCTTCCACACTCTATTGTTCCCTCTGAACAATGTGAATTTGAGTGAGGTTACTCCTACCCGCACTCTCAACTATATTTGATGAACTTTTTGAGTAAAAAAAAACTCTACCATGCACACCTTGCGGACGTTGTGCACTCTTTGCACACATAATTTTCACATTATCTCTTCTAAGCTTATGATTCGAAATAGACTCTGTCAACGCACTCCTTGCGGACACTATGCACACTTGCACTTGCTCATAGAAGATAAATAATTGAATCTTACTTAAATCTTCATATATTCATACATTCAACTATGTAAATGCATTCATAAACACAAGAACAAGAAATAACAGATATTTGAAAATAAACAGAAAGTCTACCATTCATTAATTCAGATAGACACAAAAACATCACGCATTTGGGGAAATGTTCCTCTGTTATATTCATTCAACTGAAATATGCATGTGTTCATACACTCTGATAAGATTCAACAAATTCTACAGCATATACAATAGATTCAACAAATTCTACAGCATATACAATAGATTCAACAAATTCTACAGCATATACAATATATTCAACTATCCACTATCAACAGCCTATTATGGGGAACAATACAAATATTTATAGAAGAGGGTCTCTTCAAGATTTTTCCCTCCAACTACTCTAGAGTTATCCTATCGAAATTAAAATATTTCAACTACTAGAGTTTATTACAATAAATATTTGTGACAAACAGATAATATCGAACACATCGAATTGGTATTTCACACGGCTTCATTAAAGAAAATACATCCTCTAATGATCTCATGTGATCGTCCAGCTCAAAACATTAAAGATGTTCCTTAATTACAATATTTTCAAAATATTTGTGTGATACGCCTTCTTTTAACATTTAAATTCACTTCAAAATGTGCGCTAGTGTGCCTAGTTTTCCTCTACTCGTGCTTTGTTGGTGATGCTCCTGCATCACATTGTATGGCCTAAGGTAATTGGTAAATCATACAAGATATGACTCGTCCATGGTGATCCAAATTTTCTTAATAAGTGAGTACGATCATTTTGATTAACTCAAAATTTTCAGTGGCATATTCAGTATCTTGGTGTTATGTTCATGATATGCTTGTTTCAAGCAAATCATGGTTGAGATCAACAAGTTAAAGGATTAATAGGACAAGATGTTTCAGATGAAGGATCTAGGAGAAAGAAAAGAAAACTTGGGCATAGAAATACACAGAGATGGGAAAAATGGTAAGCTATGGTTGCCGCAAATATAAAGAGAAGATATTGATGAGGTTCAATATGAACATTGTGAAATCAGTAAATATCCCTTTAGATTTCCATTGTAATATTTCTTCAAGTCTATGTATTGGTAGTAAGGAAAAAAGGGTATTATGTCTTGTGTACCATATATAGTTGGAAGGTTGATGTTTGTGATGGCATGTTCAAATATTTCACATTTAGTTGGTGTTGTTAGTGGACACAAGGAAAAACAAGGTAAAGAGAGTGGAAATGGGTGCTTCAGTATCTTAGAAGCACATGTATCACCTACAATGGTTGCAGTGATTTAGCCTATGGTTATGTTGATTCATAGGAGGTGGAGTGGTACATACTAGAACAACTATGCAAACATGTTCAAGAAACCAATAATACTAGAGAAGGTGCAGTGTTTTTTGGATTCTCTTGGCTTTAAGGAAAGGTGATTATTGATTCGGCGAGAAAGGTATCGGGAAAATTATTGTCGAGGAGATTGTTGGGTGGTGGCAACACATACCTATTAGTTACATTTTTTGGTTGGTTCCTTAAGAGTTTGGATTTCCACATGCTTGAAAAATGCTCAAGTGTTTTCTGTTTAAATGTAGAATCCTGTGAGGTGCTTCAATGAAATTTCTATCCATTTCTCTATTATTGACTGAGAAATAATGAATATCATTTTCCCTTATGTCCATCTGTGTTGTATGATGTGTTTATCTTCTCTTAACTTCTTTGTTCATTAGTACCTGGTTTCTTGGTCAACCCCAAGAGGTCTTGGTGGAGGGAGATATTAGGGAAAACATAAAACATATAATGTTTTCACTAATATATCCCCCACTTCTACCTCATATTTTTTCCCTAATATCTCTCGCCGACCCACCCTCAGGATAAGGGAAGATATATTGAGCACACAAAAATATTAGGGAAATCATGTTATGTTTTTCCTAATATTTCCCCCACTTAATGGTGGTAGTGGGGGGAGATACCAGGGAAAATATTATATATTTTCCCTAATAATTATATGACAAATAAAGAATACCATTCAAATTTATATATCAAATCATATTTTAATTATTATTATTTCTTAAATTTGATTTATATATAATCATCTTTTAATTATTATTATTTATTTATTTTATTTTTTATAGATTATGTTTAGATGCAGGCTTCATATGGTTGGAATACTTGATACGTTTTTTATAGTTTTGTAGTTTCTTAATACGGAAGAATAATCAATCGAATCCCAAATTTGGAGCATCATAAAATGTGGATTCCACCCGTTTGATGACCATGTATCGAAGTTTAGGAATGCCTAATGGCTGGTAGTAAAAAAAAAACAAGACATCTCCCATACCAGGTAACAAATTCTTAACGATAACACAATATCACGAAAGGGCCTTCAACTGAATAATTTAATCTAAGAAACATGTTCGAAGAGTGTCAAACCGTCTCCTGCAACTATCCAACACATATTTGTTATTCACAAACTCCCTATTCAATTCATCGAGAGAGTTTTCCATGACAATGTAGACATGTTTGAGAGCTTCTTCTTCCAAGATTTCAGGATGCTCCTTCATATAACACTATACGGAATAATCCACCTTGCCTTGACCTCTCTCAGCCTGCATTTATATTTACTAGCCATTCAAACATTCGAAGCGGTTAAAGAACATGCATGGCATATTGGATTGTAAGAGGTTGAATGTAAATACTAGGTACCTCATAAGTTTTGGTGTCATTCACCAAACGCCCTATGAAGCCCATGAGCTATACAAATCTGGATATGCCAATTTTGGAGAGAACATCATCTGTAAGAATCTCCCCAGTGAAAAGAGCGTTGATGAGAACCAGTGTTCCCAGTGATATTGACACACTCACGTTCTCTATGTATTCATTGAATGACAACACGTATTTAGCTGTGGACCATTATGCTTCTTTCATATGCACTGCTAACAGTATCTCCAACTCTGATATTCCATTTCAATGAATGATTCTTAAAGGTCCTTCCCCATGTTAAAGACTGGTGGGATACTTTCTCTTAGAAAAGGTTCATAGAGGAATATGCAATGTTTGTGGTGGCCCCTAAATGGGATTCCTTTCAGGACGCCATTAAAGAACAATACTACCCTTTTGGAAGCTATGAGGACCAGTACACTAGATGGACAACTCTACGTCAAAAAAGGGACCAAACAGTACCATATTTCACCAATATTTTCCATACCTTGCGCACCAAATTGGGTATCAAATAATCTGAGCATCATCTAGTGCTTAAATACCACGACTGTTTGCATAGATACATTAAAACATAAATGGAGTTTATGGGAATAGCCTCATTGGGCACGACTTATAGATACATAGTCAATATCAAGCAAAAATTTAAGCAGAAAAGGTGATATTTTGGATCTGCAAACCCCTCATAGTCGAAGCAGGGTAAAGGTGGACCCAACCTACATAGCAAGGGACCAAGTCCAGATGGTTTCCATCAGGACAACCAATCCAAGATGCAACAAAAAAAAGGAAATGAGAATATGAAGAAGGACATGGGACAATGGTCAGAGTAACATAAAAGCCCTTGGGACAACAACGAAGAGTGTCACTCTAAGTAGTCACTCATGGCCAAACTGAACGCTTCTGAGTTAGAGGTCGATTCTGATTTTGAATCAAATCCTAAAGGAGGGAAGCAGATTATTGATGTTGAACCCAATTCCATTGTTGCTACCACCAAAGTCCAGCCAAGAGAACCAAAAGAACCATAGGAAGGGGAATGCCTATTTCATTCACAGATGTGGGTAAAGGGGGCTCCACTTCATTTCATTTTCAATAGCAGTAGTCAGAAGAATGTGATTTTAGCAGAGGTTTTCAAATGATTAGACTTGCCAATGACACCGCACCCAAAACCCTACACCTTCGGCTGGCTTCACCAAGGAAGAGATATCTGTGTTAGCCAACAATGTTATCTTCCCTACGACATCAAGCCTTTCAAATATGAGGTATTGTGTGATGTTTATTCCCTTGAAGTTTGTAATTTTCTTTTAGGAAAACCATATTTGTTGAAGCGTCATGTTGTGTATGATCCTAGACCCCACATTGTTATTATTACTTTGAGTAGACAATTGTACATGATACCAGAGGTAGCTTCGCCTACTATTGTTTCTTTAATCTCTACTAAGAAATGCAGTAAGGTCATCTCACAGATTGGGAAGTTCATCTTCTTGGTGATCCATGCTCACAGTAAGGAGAAGGTCATCTCCACATCTGTGGCCTATACACATAGGCTCTATTTGCACTTGAAGCAACTGGATGGGATCCTGGAAGAATATAGAGACATCTTATCCTCACCTAAAGGGGTACCAACACACTTCCAAGTCAAGCATCCAATTGATCTGACCCCAGACACTCCTCTACCTAATGGACCATTCCATCGTCACTCGTTTATGGGAAATGACGAAATCAAGCATCAGATCCAAGAGCTTCTTCAAAAGGGGAACATCAAACCCATCTCCTCCCCTTGCGGAATCCCAATTGTACTGGTGTAGAAAAATGACGAGACTTGGTGACTCTGTATTGATTACAGGGCCTTAAACAAAATCACAGTCAGGAACCTGTACCCAATTCCCATTATTGATGACCTTATTAACCAACTCAAGGGGGGAAATCTCTTCAGCAAGATTGACCTAAATTCTGGCTACCACCAGGTTCACATCGAACCAACTGATGTATGGAAGACAACCTTCAAATCTAAAGAAGGTCTCTTCGAATGGCTAGTCGTGCCCTTTGGCTTAACAAATCCACCGACCACTTTCATGAGGTTGATGGATTATGTATTGCGACCCTTAACCAAATCCTTTGTGGTGGTATATTTGGATGACATCCTCATCTTCAGTAGAACATGGGAGGAGCACATGTGGCATATTCAACAGGTTTTGAGCACTTTGCAGTAGCACAAGCTATATGCCAACTTGGAAAAATTCTCTTTCGGCATGAACATGGTCTAATACTTGGGCTAGATTTTTGATGAGAATGGGCTACATTTTGATCCATCTAAGATCCAAGTCATCTGCGATTGGCCAGCCCCGACCACACTGATCAAGCTTCTAAGCTTCTAGGGACTAGACAACTTCTACTGACGTTTCATGTTGGGATTCTCCCATATTACATGGCCCCTTAGCCAGGTGACCAAGGGAGGTGGCAAGGAAAAGTTTGTGTGGGGGAAACAATAATAGTAAGCATTCAATGATCTAAATCATCGCTTGTGCTCAACTCTATTACTCTCATTTATCGATCTATAGAAACCGTTCGATATTGAGATGGATGCATCTGACTATGTTGTGGGCACATTTCTCACTCAGCACAGTCATCCGGTGGCATACCATAGTGAGACACTCTTAGATACTATCTGGAAATACCCCACCTATGAAAAGAAAATGCATTCCATTGTACAAGCATTTTGTCAATGGAAACGTTACTTTTTAGGAAAAGAGAAGATCATACACACTGATCACAAGCCTCTGCAGTTCATACAGACACAGAGTAAATTGTAGAATGACTGCCATCATAAGTGGTCCACCTACCTGCAACATTTCCATATCAACATCAAATATAAGACATGTATCTCAAATTGTTTCGCTGACTTCCTCAGTCAACCTCATGTGGTTGCACTCACCATTGTGCTCCATTCCTGTGGACATGAAGCATCTGAGTGTCCCCAACTTTATCAACAATATCCCAACTTCGCCACCACCTATCAGCTCTTGGGTACAGACACAATTGTTACCTATTTTCACATTCAAGGACTTTTATTCCATCTGGGCCATCTCTCTGTTCCTATAAGAATGCACTCAAATCTTATTTTGGAATCCCACTACATTCGGATGGCAAGACATCTTGGCATGGAGAAAATTGTGGTTGTTCTTCAAAAACATGTTTATTGGAAAAAACTTCGACAGGACATCAAAAAGTATATCAGATCTTGCACTACATGTGCCATTTCCAATCCATCCATCAAGAAGTAAGGATTATAAACCCCTCTCCCTACTCCGTAGAATCCTTGGGACTCCATCTCAATGGATTCCATGTTTGGTCTTTCGTCGACCAAGCAAGGAAATGATTATGTATTTGTGCTTGTTGATCGATTTTCGAAGATGGCCATCCTCATAACCTGCAAGAAGAATATCATAGTGGAAAATACTTCCAAGAGATTCTTAGAACGAGTGTGGGTCCACTTTGGGATAGCACATACCATCATCTCTAACCCATAAAACATGTTCATCACCACATTTTGGTCGATTCTCTGGTCACTGTTGGACACCAAGCTCACAAAATCCACTTCTTTCTACCCCCAAACAAATGACCAAACATAGGTTGTCAATTGAATTATTATGCACATCCTGCACATGTAAAATTCTAAGCATCCACTTACATGGGACGAGAGTCTCCCCTATGTTCAACACAGTTACAACAGGGCTCTCCATAGCTCCAGTGGCCATAGCCCATTTCAGGTGGGTATGGGATTCCAACCCTTGGGACCCATTGATGTTGCACTTTCTCTTTCCACCACCCAGACAGACTCTTCCCATGATTATTTTGTGATCTACAAAGACAACATATTCATTGAGTGGATTCAACACATCTACCAATAAGTCCAAGAGATTTTATAGAAATCCAATGCTAAGTACAAGCAGCGCCATGATCAACACAGGGTACCATACCAGTTTTAGGTTGGCGACAAAGTCTGGTTAAATTTGAAGAAGAGCATCTCACAGGGCCCCATCGGAAGCTCCACCCACTTCACTATGGGCCTTACACTATCACCAAGGCTATGGATAGAAATGATTTTGAGATCAACACTCCACCCTTCCTTGGCCTGCACCCAGTGTTCAATGTGGATATTTTTCACCATTATTGGACACCTTGGAGATCATTGAACAACTGAAAACCATAGAGCTCAACCCCAACTGTATAGAACAAGAATCCACTGATCTGATAGTGGACACACAGGTCAAGGGCACTCGCCAACTGAGGATCGAACTTTATCGGATTGTCAAGGAAGGGAAACTCCTACACCAAGGCAAGTGGCTCACTTGGGGCCAAATCCAATAGAAGTTTCCTCACCTGATGGGAGAACTCAATGCAATGGATACCATTGCTTCCTAAGGGGGGAGTATTGATCCAGTTTTCTATTGTGGCGACCCACCTATTCCAGGTAGCTCATCTTGTCTGTTTTTAGTTCAGGACGTTCTTTTGTACTTCTTTGTAATTGTGGGTTCTACACTTTCGGTGCTTTCTGAATCCCTACAGATATTCCAAGTTTATATTGGTGGCCTCTCACCTAATCCAACTAGCTTCTTTTGTATTTTTTCATGTCATCACATCTTGTTGTACTTCCAGGGTCATTTTGGAGGCCTAAACAATTTTTTTTTCTCACAACAGTCAAACTATAGACAAATCTAGATTTTGATGGAGAAATGTGTATTTCTCCTAAATACCTTTCCAACGGGCTATCACATTCCTAAAACGAAGGTAGTATGCAAAAATTACGACCTCGAGAAGTTGAGGTACCATCTTACCCATAGGAGCCCACATGAATTTTGATGTTTCACCTCCTAGGGTTACATTTTTGGATGTCTAGGGTTTTGGAATTCATGAGTAATATCAAAAAGGACTCTATAGCCTCATTGTAATTTTATTTTTGCTCAAACGGATGTGCGTAGCAGCCACATCTCTTCTCAGAGATATCTACCACCATTCGAGCAAGTGTTTCAGTTCTGCAGTTTTATAGTTTCAACATATTTCATTATTCAATAGAAGATATTGTTCACTAGATATATGTGTTATTCTTCATATCTTTGTGTTTATTTTATTTAGTCTATTAATCAGTTCATTCTTCTCCTAAATCTGGATCATGGCAGTTAGAAAACTGGAACTAGCTCGAGTTTGAAGATGGTGAATAAAGATAATACACTGAGACTACACGTGTTCCATAGAATGGGTAAGGAAATGGTACAATATGTTTGATTCCTTCATGGTGAGACAAATTTTACAAGAAATGAGTATAACCATTGTGTTTATGATATATTCATTATCTTAGTGTTATATGTTATGCTTGTTCCAAGCATAAGCATGGTTGATATCAACAGGTTGGTTAGGACGTTTGTTATGAAGGATCTGGGAGCAGCAGAATAAACCTTGGGCATGGTAAGCTTGGTTATCATAGAATAAGTATGTGGTGAAGATACTCAGGAAATTCGGTATAAATAATTTGAAACTGGTAAAACCTCTTTGGCTTTCCATTGTAATTTTTCTTCAGGTTTATGTCCTAACTGAAGAAGAAGAAAATGGTTATATGTCTCGAGCATTATATGTTAGTAGGAAGTTTGATGATTGCGATGGGAAATGGTCATCATTTCACATGCAGTTGGTATTGTCAGTAGACACATGGAAAAACCAGGTAAAGATCATGGAAATGGGTGCTTCAAACATAAAAGCACAAGTATCACCTATAGTGGTTGCAGTGATTTACTTTGTGACTATGATTCATGAGATATAGACGAGAGGAGATCTACCTCAAGTTATGTCTTGAAAGAATGCAAGGATCTATTGGGTAAGTATGGGAAGGTACGGGATGTGGTGTTCCTTAGTGGTCAAAGTGTTGTGCATTTGAAAAATAGTCTAGCATATCAAAATGGGACAAGTGCATTGGTTTATAAGACAGGTTTCTAATGGAGGCAGAATGGTCCATACTGGAGTGAATCATGTTGGCATGTTCATGCAATAGTATTGTTAGAGAAATTGTGGAGCTGTGATGGTGTTTCGCTTCTTTTGGCTTGTAGAAAAGGTGATGAATTAGTTAAGGGCATGATATATCAAGTAAATCATTGTCAAGGTGGAGATTATTGGAAACATGCCAACGCATTTCCCATGTGGTCACATACACATGCATGCATCTATATTAGGAATGTGCATGCATGCACTCTTTTGTGAACAAATTGTGTAACTTGTGGATCTAATTATAATAAGTTAGTCTAATTGTTTGAGAGATGTTATATATACGAGCATACCCATAGAGGTGAGAGTGCAATGTGTAGAGTGTGTGAGAGAAAGACACAATACGAAGGTGTTGTGTGTATGAGAGGATAGGATGGTTTTATGCCTCGGTTGACTATTGTAATTCTCCCTTGAATAATAAGAATATCAATTATCACTGCCCGTGGTTTTTTCCAATATTGAGTTTCCACATAAATCATTGTGTTAATTATGTGATTAATGATCTCGATTTAATCTTGTTTCTTGATGCTCTAGTTTTTTATGATCTCTTTTTCTTTTGTTGCCTAATAGTTGGAAGGGAATAGAGAATATTCGTAGGAATACTGATCCAAATACCAAAGCTAAAGTTAATTAATTATGAATTTGAGAGATGGCAATTTTATCAACGACAAAGAAGAAGACATGGAGAGATGGTAAATTTATCAACTAGAAAGGAAAATCATGATCAGATTCTAACCTTTCAAGCATAGCCTCCATCTTTTCAATGATTTGTTTGATGAAAGGTAATTCGTAAGGCAGATCCAAACCTAAGACTTTAGCTTCTTTTAGCATTGCAGGAAATACTATTTCAAGTCCACTTGGCCTGTGGCTATCAACTTAATCCTCTATTTTTCCATCTTGTGTCTTGAAAAATTCAATACTTGCAATATGTACAAATTTAAAACTATTCATGTGAGAGAATATACCATATTTTCCACCACCTTGTTAGTTAGTATATTTAATAAAAAATCAATTGAAAAACTATAGAGGGAAATTGGTATAAACAGTCAATTAGCAGACTAAAGAGGACACCCTAGTGTGCTTGATAAATAATTTTCACCCTCAATCAATAAAATATTATATATACTAACCTTTTTGTACTTGTGTCTCCCCAGTACGCCATAAGGTAAGAGTAATAACACATGCACGAGTAGCTAGTACTCTTTCATATGCCAAGAAGTAGAATCCTTCACCCCAAGAGCCATCTTTCAATTGATTTTGAAGAATATATTCTAGTGTCTCGAGAAGCTGAGCCTGCTCAGAGCCATCAACTGTTGGAATCCTTGCTACGAAAGCAGTGTCATATGTAGACGGATTAGTTTCCCCATAGCCCATATATCTAAACATATTCTTAATCTCGGATATTAATGTCTCGATATGCTTCTCGTCTGTTGCTGCAACCTAAAATTATTTCACTTCGTCAATTAAAACAATTTAGAAATATTTGCTACAAAGATGGGAATTCCGCTGAGATTACTAACCTTATGAGATGACATTAGACAATCGATAACATGGTCCTTCCCAAAACCTGGAGGAAATTCACGTTTCACGAGTGTAGGATCCAAAACAGAATCTGAAGCTATCCAATAAAAAAATTAGGAAAGTAATCACTTGATACAAGGTTGTAAACATTTAAATGAATTTCTACCAAATGCTATAGCAGTCTTTTCAACAGTCTGATAAGGAAGGGAGGTTTTGCCTTCTCCAACAATAGCAATGATCTTGTTTGAACCTGCATAGTAAAATATATTGATCAATTATGTTGAAAATAGTGTGAGATAAAATAACAATAATAGTTGTAGTGGATAATGGATAGTTTAGATGGTTTTAGGTGGCATGTTTACCCAGTTTTTTGGATTGGTTATCTGCTAGAGAATGATAAAATGGAAGAGTAGAGTATAATACACAAATATTCAATTATTTTTTAATATCAACATATTGGACTCTATTAAATAGAGTGCACAGGTAAATGGAGAGTTTGAGAGAATATCTCAACCAGACACCAAACTAGGATCTCACAAATTTAACTCTCAAACAACCTCCTAAGAATAGGATCACACAACTCACGTAGAGATTAATTCTCAATACATTAGCAAGCATATTAGATAAGTAGGAATTATATATTCCAACACTCTCCCTTAATGTCTACTTATCTAAATATCTATGTGGTCATGTCTTCATCACTATGAGGGCTTCAATATTTCGAACTTTCTTTTGCTTTCTCTTGTACCTGTATCTGATTATTGACGTCCATATAAAAAACAATCCATCTACCAGAATACATGGGTCATCATTCGTTGTAACCGCCAGTTCTCTAGGAATGTTTTTCAACTACATGGTTCATTCAACCATTCTTCCTGATACCTGCACCATCATCACATCATCATCAACGTGGTTTTTTCTTTGGCTTACCCATAACCATGCTCTAGGTTTTTTCGGATTATCGTCAACCATGCATCAGGTTTTCTCGAATTACTTATAACCATGCACTAGGTTTTCCATACTTTACATAGTGGTTTTTAGATCACAACGAAATTTTCACATTAGGGGGTATACAATGGCTCTATACATACTTAAGTATTCTCCAGGACCACTACATCAAAATATCATAGACTTGCTTTCAATTACATGTGTGACTCACATTATAATATGGTCATGAGTTTTTTGTTCACACAACTTTACCTACATTTGTTGATCATCCAATCTCAGCTGCAATAAAATTATGGGAATATCAATCTCTCTTTTTTGTCTAGGTCTTCTCTGTTCTTCACCATTCATCTTTGATTTACATTCATCGTTGATTTCCATGGCCAATTTCCATTCTACAATTAATTGATGTTTCTTGTTAGAGTAGTTAATTCTAACAATCAAACTATATTGAGTTAGATAGTATCAATACATTTATAATTATGGATTCAAATATGTCTTCAACAATATAAACAAAGATTTACCTCTTTAAAAAGTGACACTTTCCAATCTTTACGTCGGGTTAACAACATAAAACCTAGACAGCTCCACGCTCAAATGGAGATGTTGCAATCACAAGAAACAAATTCTTCTCACAAAGACAACAAATGCACCTTGCCTTTTCTCACGCTGGACCAATGGCCTATTTCTTAAACTAGTCGCATGTACACCACATGCAGGTCACCTCGCTCCACTAGATCTATGATCGATCCATGATATTCTCTACTTTCATGTCCAACCAGCACCAGTCCAAGTTGCAAGACCCATACTTCCACACACAGGTCTCTAGACTTAATCAAAACTCCACGTACAGATCTTCTCTTGAAAACTCCACATAAGGACATTCTCTTACAAACGCGTACATATCTTCTCTTAAAAACTCCACATGTGGATCTTCTCTTACAAAACTATTTCAAAGAAGAATGATCTCACTCATTGTCATAAACAAATAAAAAACCATACCAGTCACACGCCCATAGGTACTCCTCTTAGAAGATAATAAACGAGTCACTTTCTATAGTAAATTCAAGAATTGACCAAGAACAAAAAATCTGGAATACCAATGGAGGCATTTGACAACCTTTCCACAAGTATTTATTGGTATTTACCACAGCTAGTCTTCTTTTTTGTCCAGGAAAAAAATCAAATGCACAAGCTTCTTCACCAATAATTTACTCTACTCTCCACATGTGCTTGGGCCCTCCTATGAAGGAGTTAGGCCAAGTCATGTAGCTCTGATACCATGATAAAATGGAAGAGTCCAGTATAATGCACAAATATTCAATTACTGTTCAATTCAATACATTAGAATCTATTATATAGAGTGCACAGGTTGTTATCATATCAAACTTATTCTAAAGATAAATGGAGAGTTTGAGAAAATATCTCAACCAGACACCAAACTAGGATCTCACAAATCCAACTCTCAAACAACCTCCTAAGAATAGGATTACACAACTCACATAGAAATTGATTCTCAATACATTAGCAAGCATATTAGATAAGTAAGAATTATATATTCCAACAGAGAATTATTTCTAGAAACTATTTACTGACCTTTACCCATCGAAAATAGGAAAATAAGTTTTTATTCTTCGGTTAAGTGTAGGAGATCAAATAATAATAATAAAATATTTCTCACTAAAAAAAAACAATAAAAGTAAAAATTATGTATCACCTTTACCCCATTGTAGGTACAAGCTTCTCTGTTTTCCATCACTTGTTCCTGCATTAAGCATGTTGAAGAAATGTGGAACGCACTGTGTGTTAGCATAAGCACTGAGAGTGAGATGATGATCTCTAGCTAGAATGTGGGATGACAATGAAGAGGAAGGAAAGGCCATCTCCCCAAATGGCGATTGAAGTCAATTACATGATGAGTTTATTATAAATAGTAGTTGGCCAACATCCAACCATCTCTGAAGAATTAAAAAAACTCGTACCGACAGTGGGTTGAAAGACTCATCCATAGATTTTGATGTTTTGTCGTGTATAGAGATCCCTAGATTTGTATTTTATCTTGTGGTTTAAAAAATCATAAGATAGGAGTAGGCTAAAGGGAAAATGATTTGCACCTTTACCAATCATTTCCAATCACTTACTCCGACCACCTCCAATCCTTTTTCCCGACCACCACATACTCTGGCAGACGGCTCCCTAAACGACATTATAGTTAGTTTTTATAGTATGTTCCCATGAAGTCATCCGCGTGGCCTCTTGAATTTTGAGCTAGGTCTAGGAGAGATGCTCCTTCCCTCCAACCTCCATTTAAAAAAAAAATCAAAATCTCAACTTCCACTAGTTTCTATTACCATTCGTATGTCATTTTTCCCAACGTATCCTCCCTCTTGCCATGCCCTCTTTCTCATTCTCTCCCATGGATTTTCTTTCTCTCAACCATCAAAACATCCTCCTTCTTATGTTTCTCCTTTTCTCTTGTAACCTCCACTTCACAACAACTAACAGACCGCAAGTATTTTATCACTGACTGGATTTCAGAGAAATCCACAGTATTGGGCAATCTCTCAATCAAGGCAACCCACATGTTCAAAATTTCCACGAAGCCAGGATTGTAGCAGCATCATATGTATCTATTCAATATCTCAAACAAGGTAGCCTACTTGTTGAAATTTTATACGAAGTTGGGACTCTAACAGTATTATATGCATTTATTCAATCTCTCAAACAAGGAATTCCAGTGTCCTTGTAACTCTTTGGGGGATTTTATCATGAAGAAATACAAGGATCTTGATAAAAACTTGTATTTTATTCTTCTTCTTCACTTCTCCATATATCAAACAGAGCTTTGGAAGGATGTCAAATATGAAGGTATGTCACTGCCCTAATTTTCTCTCTTCAAGATGAGATTTAATATGTTATGAATTATTAAACCCATTGATTGATGATGATTACATAGGTGTTTTATTTGCAGGAAATGGTGTTGAAAGTGGCGATTGAGGTTGAGAAAATCAAGAGAAGAGCTATGAGCGTCATTGAATATCTTGAAGGTAAACATCAATCTAACATTCACCAATGCAGTTTCTCATTAAAATGAATTGGGTTTGGAGAAATGACAAAATATTTTATTGCAAGGGTAGAGTCTATTCTAGAGGATATGAAAGATAGGAAAACAAATGTGATTGGGGATGCAGTTCTCGTATATTTCACAATAAAACTGGAGAAATTCGGGTTTATGGAGATGCTGAGTGTGGGTTCTGTAAAAGAAGAGAAAACATATGGTGGGAAGGTTTAAAAGGATCCCACTTGCACTATCTATTAATGAAAATTTCAGTACCTCTTTCCCAATACTAGAGGATCTATTTGCTTGTAACATGGTATATATACATATTTGTTCTAGATAGGCCTCTCATGGTTAGTGTTTGAGCTTTGAAACAAAAAACTGTGAGTAACACAGTTCATGGTAACCTTCTTTATGACCTTGGAGAAGAGGGAATTAAAAGTTTATGTAAGTTTTTATTTATTGAGAATAAATCTCCTGAATTTATTTTAAAACCCTAAAGTTTACAGTTATTCCTACTTAAGATTTCCATCCTATTTTGGCATAGGATAGTTGGAAGTACAAGTTTATATGTGAATCTAATTGGTTGTCGAGTCTTCTTAATATTTCTATCCTATCTTGGCATAGGGCAGTATGAGTTTATATGTGAAGCTATTTGGTTTCCGAGTTGGTTGCCCAGTTTCCCTGTAGTAGTTTTTCTGTTAGGAAAGATAGTGTAAATCTATTTGGGTAATAAGGAGATCTATTTGGGTAATAAGGAGATAATATTTTCTAATTTAAATTAATTTTTGGTTTATTCTTAGATGGAATTTTGAAATTTCAATTCCACTGTATAGAAGTTGCAATTTCATTAATTTATAGATGAAATCAAAAAAGTTTTGAGGACTTTTTAAACAACTCATATTATTTAAAAAAATGTAATTCTAACAATAAATCTTTCTAAAATTACAAAACTTTAAATTATGAAAAAAATAAAACAATTTAATTAACTTTTAACAAGCTAACATGAAGCTATTAAAATGATGTCATCTAGACCAAAATGCACAATGTATAGATTATAAGGGGAACAAAATGCACAAAGTCCAGATTATAAGGAGAACAAAATGCACAAATTTTAGGTTACCATTTATATATAAAGTTTAATGAGAACACTCCCAAGGACATATGAAAACATTAAAAAACCACCTATAAAGTGAGTGAGTATGTAAACACAATGAGAAGTTTAAGGATTGAAAGGGAAGATTGATCTAACAAGTTCACAAGAGTAAGAATCGTTCATTGGAAAGTTGTCACATAACAAAATCCAAATCCAATTGTGAAATAACTTAATCTTTATTTTTGTTGACTTTGTTCAAAAACAAATTATTAAATGTTATTTATTTTTACGTGATGGTTTTGTTTAAAAAATAATAATTGACTATTGTTTATTTTTATGTGAAAAATATGCAGGGAAAACAAATTTAACTATGCCCCTCTTAAATCACAGTCAAATTTTTCAGGCAAGTGATAGCTCTCAGTTTCATATTGTTGGACCTAAAAGAATTTCAAAAAATTCAATACAAACTTCAATAATAAACTTATTTACTCATTGATGCATCAGCATCGCCAGCAAATCAAAAGAAAGAGACATCTGGGCGCATTAGCACGTATTTTGAAATATTTTTGAATTTCAAAGACCGGTGTATTAATGTAATATTTGAGAAATATTTTTGAGTTATGAACACATTTAATGATAGGAGGATGAGCCATCGCATAAGATCGGTGGGGAATGTATTTTGTTTTATGAGATGGATCATAGTACAGATTTGGAGCTTGCGCTCTTATCTATCAGACTCGATATTTATTGTAATAAATGTTTAGTTTTATAAAATTTAATTCCGGTAGGATAGCATAGAGTAGTTTGAGGGAAGAACTCAAGAGAGTCCCTTTGTATAAATCTTTGTATTTTTGTCGAGGAGTGGTTGTTGAATATAATGTGTAGATTATCATTGTAAGTCAAGAGTTGGGAGATACAAAGAAATATTGTATGAATGTATGTAAGTTTTAGTTGAATGAATAGAGTCGATGAATATCGTCCCAATGAGGGTTGTTATGTGTCTATTTGAATGAATGGTAGACTTTCTATTTAATTTCAATTCTCTATTATTTCTTGTTCTTGTATCCATGACCCCATTTTCATTGTTGAATGTATGAGTCACTATGAAGAGTCACTAAGTTTCATTTTTTTCTCTTCATTGAGCGAGTGCAAGCTGTGCATAATGTGTGCAAGGAGTGTGTGATCGAGTCTGTTTCAACTCGAAGCTCAAAAGACATAACGAGAACTTGTATGTGTGCAAGGAGTGCATTGACATCTGCAAGGAGTGCATTGATGTCTATAAGGAGTGCATTGACATCTGCAAGGAGTGCATTAATTTCCTCAAGGAGTGCATGAAAGAGTTTCAGATTCGAAAGCTCAAGAGAAGTAGTGTGATTTCAGTCACGAGAGACAGAAAGGGTTGGAGAACAGTCACAAGGAGTGAAAATTCATCCACAGGGGAGTCGACTATGGAAGAGGATCTGTTGCAAGGTATGCACAAATCAAGATTTCAACTAAGTTCAAAGAGGGTGTTCAAAGGAATGAGAGAAGGTAGAATAAGTAAAGATCGGGAGGGAGAGTAGTGGAAATTCTTCAAGGAGATAAGTCCCTGGAGTCTTCACTGAAATCAGTGGAGAATATTCGTTCTCAGGGGAGGTGAACGATTCCAGACCGTCAGATCTGGGAGATTCATGCAAAGGATAGTTGTAACATTTTTTCAACACTTCGAAGTTCGGAACATTGGAAGGCTCAATGAAAGCGAAGTCGCGAAGTTCGAAGTCGCAAATGGATCCCATCAATTGATCACAAGGGGAACGCGTGGTGACAGATTAAGGAATTTGGGAATTAGAAGTCTGGAATTTATGGGGCAAGAAACCAAGGGTTTCATGAAGTCACGAAAACCGAACCATAGTGGGACCAACGAATCTGAGGAGACACGTGGCAGAAGCCTGGAGATCTAGGAATGCGCACTTCGGGAAAAGGAAAAGGAAGAGCTTGGGATATCCCCAAAGCCCGAATCGTGAAGGAACAGACCCACGGTTATAGTCGTGGTCACTAGGAGAAAAAAAAGGGACCAAAAGAGTCACTTCGAATCAATATTTCGAATGATCCAAGACCGAGAGGTCCATTAGTCCTTTGGAGGGAAGGGAGTCTATGCCAGAAGTGGTATCAGAGAGAGTACATAATTGACTTATGTCGGAAGAGAGGTAAATTGATATCGAAAAGAGGTATCATAAACGTCAACACAATGCCACTTAAAAGACGTGTTGAGCCACCTATATAAAACAGATCTATGGAAAGGGAGATGAGAGAATTACGTGTGAGGTTGGATGCCATGGAAACAAAACAAAGGAGAGCACCTGATGCTAGAGACATCATCCAGGCAGAAAATGAAGAAGTGGAGGTCGAAGAAGTTGTAGTTGAGGATGCTACAGAAGAACGCTTGCTGAAAGCGGTTGTCAAATTGGGAGCCAGAGCAAGGATTGTTGTCCCTATGTATTAAGGAAAATTAGACATGAAGGAATTTCTTAATTGTATATGAGCAATGGACAAGTATTTTGACTATGAGGATGTCAAAGAGGAGAAAAAGGTAAGATATGTTTTCACTAGGTTGAAAGGAAATGCAACATTGTGGTGGGATGAACTGCAGACTAACCTAAGGAGGAAGGGAAAAAAAATATTAAGAGTTGAGATCTAATGGTAGCCAAGCTAAAGGAAAAATTCATGCCCAAGGATTACCAGATAAATATGTTCAAGAGGATGAAGAACCCGAGACAGAGAGGATTGACTGTGAAGGAGTACACAGAGGAGTTCTATAGATTGAACATCAGGGATGAATAGAAAGAGAAATACAAAGAGAAGGTTTCCAAATACAGCAATGGCATGATATATGATATCCAGGATGAAATCAGCATGGCGACAGTCAAGACAGTAGAGGATGCATATAAAATTTCACTGAAAGCAGAAGAGAATTTGACCAGGAAGCAGAGTCAACAAAACATAAGTCGAAGCTTGAACAGAGGCAAAGGAGTTGCCCAAGATAAAGTACAGAAGCCCAAATATGAGGCAAAGAAACCACATAGTCACTCTGAGAGAGGAGGACATTCCCAAGGAAGGCAGAGTGGTGGTAGAAACTATTTTCCCAGAGGAAGAGGAAGAGGTAGAGGAGGAGAAGTAAGATGTTTTGCCTATGGAAAAATAGGGCATATGTCTTGGGATTTCCTCAAGAGGAAGAAAGGAGGTGAACCTCACATTTCTGAAGCACAAAAAAGAGATTTTGAGGAATAAGGTGTAGAATATGGGAAATCCTTGATGATGAAGAAGTTTCTTTTGAAGCAAGAGCCAGAGACCGAAAAACCAGCACAGAGGAACAATTTGTTCAGGACATCTTGCAAAATGAAAGATAGGGTTTGCAAGGTGATAATTGATAGTGGGAGAACTGACAACTTATTATCCACGGAGATGATGGAGAAGCTAGAGATGGAGACAAATTCACATCCGACACCGTATAAGGTCTCATGGTTGCAAAAAGGTCATCAGGTAACAGTCACTCAACAATTCCTGGTTGAATTTAAAATAGGAGGATATAGAGATGAGATTCTATGTGATGTGATTCCCATGGATGTATGCCATGTTTTGTTGGGAATACCATGGAAGTATGACATGAATGTCATTCATGATGGGAGGAGGAATACTTACACCTTAGAGAAGAATGGTAGGACACACATGTTGCTTCCAATTAAAGAAAAGAAGGTGAAGGATGAAGCTAGCACGAGCATACTTCTCATGAGTGGGAAGGAAATCCTGAATGAATTAAAGAAGGAACATGAGATGAAGTTTGTTCTAGTGAGGAATATGAGGGTTATCCTTACCATTAATTCAATGGAATATTTACCTGAGGAAGTTTAGGAACTGTTAGAGAATTTTGTTGACATTGTAGTGGATGAGTTTCCAAAATCACTACCACCTATCAGAAGTATCAACCATCACATTGACTTGATACCAGGAGAAATCCTGTCGAATAAAGAAGCATACAGGTTGACACCTCAAGAGAATGAGGAGGTGAAGAGACAAGTTTAGGATCTGCTACACAAAGGATTGGTCAAAGAAAGCTTGAGTCCATGTGAAGTACCAATTGTATTAAGTCCAAATAAGGATGGAGGATGGAGAATGTGTATGGACTCGAGGGCCAAAAACAAGATCACCATCAGATATATATTTCCATTACTAAGGATTGATGACTTGATGGATTTCCTGAGTGGAGATAACTATTTTTCAAAAATAGATTTGAAAAGTGGATATCACTAGAGAAGGATGAGAGAAGGTGATGAGTGGAAAACAACATTCAAGACAAATGAGGGGTTGTATGAATGGATTGTTATGTCATTTGGCTTAATGAACGCGCTGAGTACTTTTATGAGAATGATGAATGAAGTGTTAAAATATTTCATTGGTAAGTTTGTGATTGTATATCTGGATGATATATTGGTATTTAGCAAGACTAAGGAGGATCACTTGAGACATTTGGCAATGGTGATGAGGAGGTTGCAGCAAGAGAAGGTGTTGATTAATCTGAAAAATTCCTCTTTACTGAAGAGAAAACTCATATATTTGGGTTTTGTGATTTCTTCAAACAAATTGAATATGGATCCTAAAAAGGTGAAAAGAAATCAAAGAATGGTCGTCATCGAAGAATATCTTTGAAGTAAGAAGCTTCCATGGATTAGCAAGTTTCTATCGAAAGTTCATCAGAAATGTTAGTGGGATTAGTGATCAAATGATGGATAAAGTGAAGAAAAGAAACAAGTATTTCAAGTGGAAAGAAGAGGCTGAGAGGAGCTTCAACATATTGAAGGAGAAAATAATGGAATAATCGATTCTAGTATTACTAGATTTCAGAAAGAAATTTCAAGTAAGATGCGATGTGAGTGGAGTTGCAATTGGAGCGGTCTTAAGTCAAGACAACAAACCTATTGCATATTTTAGTGAGAAGATAAATGAAGCCAAAAAGAAGTATTCCACATAAAACAAATATTTTTATGCCATAATTCAAGCCTTGAAGAAATGGAGGAACTATCTCATACCGAAGGAGTTTGTTTTTTATAGAGACAATAAAGCTTTGCAATTCATAACCAGATAGGAGAAGTTAAACCAGAGACATGCCAAGTGGATAGAGTTTATGAAAAATTTCACTTTTGTCATTAAACATATTTATGTAAATGCTAATAAGGTTGTTGATGCATTGAGAAAGAGAATTTTTATTCTGTAGGAATTTCAAGTCAAGACCTTGGGGTTTGACCACCTTAAGGAAATGTACCACAGTGACCCAGATTTTGGAGGGGCATATGAAGCGTGTGTGAATCCTGTACTCAGAGACAGAAGCCAGTGGGCCAAATATCTCATTCATGATGGGTTGTTGATCAAAGGGTTCCATTTGTGCATACCAAGATGCTCGATGAGGGAGAATTTGTTGAAGGAAAAGCATAGTGGAGGTCTAGCTGGACATTTCGACCATGAAAAAAACAATTCCCAATTAAACGGTTCATATTATTGGCCAAGTATGAGAGCAGAGGTAAAGACATTTGTGAACAATTGTAAGATTTGTCAGTATGCCAAGGCGAAGAAGAAAAATATTGGTTTGTATCAGCCATTGCCTATTCCAGAGAGGCCTTGGGATGCAATAAGCATGGATTTCGTGTTGGTATTGCCAAGGACACAAAGAGGAAGTGATTCCATATTTGTGGCGATGGATATATTTTTGAAGATGGCACACTTTATCCCATGCCAGAAGACTAGTGATGCAATGCATGTTGTGAATTTGTTTTTCAGATAAGTTGTAAGACTCCATGGATTGCTTAGGAGTATAGTTTTAGACATGGATACCAAATGTGTTGGTCATTTCTAGAGGACGTTATGGAAAAAGTTGGGGACAGAGATATCTTTTAGTTTTACATATCATCCATAGACGGATGGACAGATCTAAGTGGTGAATAGAATATTAGGATATTTGCTAAGGATTTTGGTCACTGAACACCATAGTGAGTGGGATCAGATTCTAGAGCAAGCTGAGTTTTCATATAATGACTCAGTGAATAGAAACACTGAGAAAATTCCATTTCAAATAATGTATGGAATAAATCTGAGAGGAGTGTCAGAGTTGAGAGATCTAAAGAAGAGAGATTTTAGAAGCGTTGGAGCCAAAGACTTTGTTGCAGAGATGCAGGAACTTCACAATCAGATCAAGGAGAAGTTGAAGAAGAGCATCAGTGAATACAAGTGCAGAGCTGGTCAACATAGGAGAAAGCTTGAATTTGAAGTCAGAGATCAATTCCTAACACATCTAAGGAAGGAAAGGTTCCCAAGGGAAACATAGATTAAGCCAAAGCTGAGGAAAATAGGACCATGTAAAATCCTGAGGAGATTTGGTGAGAATGCTTATGATTTAGAGCTTCCAAAAGATGTGGGTATATCTCCCATATTCAACATTTTAGAACTGTATCCATACAGGGAAGATAGAACTGGAGGCTCAGAAGATCGAGGAGAAATTCAATGGAGAAATCAAATGCCTATAGAAGAGAAGCTGTGGATGGAAAAGATCGTAGATCAACGAGCTGGTAAAAGGACTCGAAGGAAGATGTATTTTGAATAATTGGTGAAGTGGAAAGGACGACCAATAGAATATTCCAGTTGGGTTAGTGAAGAGGATATCTAGAAGCATGGAAGATCGATGTAGGAGCTCATGGACATGAGTCCATGAATTTTTTAGCCAAGAGAGTATGATGCAAGAGCATCGCCAGCAAAGCACAAGTGAGAGACAACTGGGCGCATTAATGTGTATTTTGAAATATTTTTTAATTTCAAAGATCGGTGTATTAATGTAATATCTGACAAGGATTTTTGAGTTATGAACCCATTTAATGATCATAGGCTAAGCCATCACGTAAGATCAGTGGGGAATGTATTTTGTTTTATGAGACGGATCGCAGTACAGATCTACAGCTTGCACTCTTATCTGTCTGACTCAATATTTATTGTAATAAATGTTAAGTAGTTGATAGCATTTAATTCTGATAGGATAACATAGAGTAGTTGGAGGGAAGAACTCAAGAGAGTTCCTTTCTATAAATATTTTTATTGTTGTCGAGGAGTGGTTGTTGAATCTAATGTGTAGATTGTCATCGTAAGTCAAGAGTTGGGAGATACAGAGAAATATTGTATGAATGTATGAAAGTTTCAGTTGAATGAATATAGTAGAGGAATATTGTCCCAATGAGGGTTGTTATGTGTCTGTCTGAATGAATGGTAGACTTTCCATTTAATTTCAATTCTTTGTTATTTCTTGTTCTTGTATCCATGACTACATTTGCATTGTTGAATGTATGAGTCACTATGAAGAGTAACTAAGTTTCAATTATTTCTCTTCATTGATCGTGTGCAAGGCATTCATAGTGTCCACAAGGAGTGTGTGACTGAGTCTGTTTCAACTCGAAGCTCAGAAGAGATAAAGAGAACTTGTATGTGTGCAAGGAGTGAATTGACGTCTACAAGGAGTGCATTGACGTCTGCAAGGAGTGTGTGATAGAGTTTCAGATTTGAAATCTCATGAGACATAATGTGATTTCAATCATGAGAGACAGAAGTGATTGGAGAATAGTCACAAGGAGTTCAAATTCATCCACAAGCGAGTCGACTCTGGAAGAGGATCTATTGCAAGGTATGCACAGATCAAGATTTCGACTAAGTGTTCAAGAGGGTGTTCAGAGGAACGAGAGAAGGTAGAAGAAGTAAAGATCAGGATGGAGAGCAGTGGAAATTCTTCAAGGAGAGAAGTCCTCGGAGTCTTCACTAAAATCAATGGACAAGATTCGTTCCTGGAGGAGGCGAACGATTCCATATCATCAGATCTGGGAGAGTTACGTGGAGTATAGTTGTAAGGTATTTTCAACACTCCAGAGTTCGAAACGCTGGAAGGCTCAACAAAAGTGAAGTCGTGAAATCCGAAGTCGCGAACGGATCCCAGTCGTTAATCGCAAGGGGAACGTGTGGCAGTGGATTAAGGAATTAAGGAATCAGATGTCCAAAATTTCTAGGACAAGAAACAATGAGGTTCGTGAAGCCACAAAAACTGAACCATAGTGGGTCCAACGAATCTGAGGAGATAGGTGGCAGAAGCCCAGAGATCTGGGAAAGCACATTTCTAGAAAAGGAAAAGGAAGAGCTCGGTATATCCCCAAAGCCCGAATCGCAAAGGGATAGACCTGCGGTTATATTCGTGGTCACTAGGAGAAAAAAAAAGGGACCCAAAGAGTCGCTTCAACTTAGTATTTTGAACGGTCCAAGAATGGGAGGTCGAGAGGTCCTTTGGAGGGAAGGGGGTCTGTGCCACTCATTCATTAAGTCTACGTAATTACACTAATTTCAATGTTAATAAAAATCAGTCTGGTTATCTCATCCATCAAGTGAAATGATAATTTTATATAAAAAAATATTTTTGTAATTCAATTATTATACTTCACTAATGCTGAAGTGAACCCATCTTGGATAGGAAAAACTCCATTCTACTCAAAATGATAATATTATATAAAAATATATATATCTTTCTAATTCAATTATTATACTTCACTAGCGCTGAAATGAACCTGTCTTGGATAGAAAAGACTCCATTTTACCCAGACATGATTTGATTTAAAATGGTGAAGAACTTCTCTCTATATCATTGATTCGCTTGAAAATGCTATAAAAATTAGTAATGATTCAAAACGTTTACTAACAAGATGCGAAGTCATATCAAGCAATGATGGTCATCCGATAGTGAACAATTATTAGTGGAAAATTGACACTATGAGTACGCTCTTTTCAGTCCTAAGCCCTAGTTTCTAAGAACTAATTTTGAAAAAAATGTTGCTTTTGGTTAAAACAATTCTAAAAACTTAAAAACAATTTTAAAAATAAATGAAGTTAAAAAAAAAAGGTTTGAGTTGAATTGGTTTATAAAATGATATATATTATCTTTTACTGTTGTTTATATGGCCTCGAGGTTTGAAAAGAGAAAAACGTTTCAAGAAAGATAGGTAGCCTTTGTATTAATTGGGTTCTAAAACTTTAACATGGAAAGGAAATTTTTAGAGGACACTTTGTGGCACCTTTTGTTTGCTAAACATATATATATTTAGTAAATTTAAAAACAAAAATGAAACATAATAAAAGTAGAAGTTACTTGTTAACACATAAAAATTCAAACAAATAAAAACATGCTATTAAAAATAATATGAAATATATTTTTGGTAAATACAATTATTCACAGAATATTATGTATATATTTATAAATTTCATAAAAACTTAAATAGATAAAGAAAAGATAATAAAAACAATAAATGTAATTTTATGTTTTTTTTTTTTGTTTTAAGATATTTTCTGAGGATATTTGCCCGAAAGATAACAAGAAATTGTTGGATTTGTAGATTTGAATGGTTAATTTTGTATAATTCTAGTCCCTGGGGGTTTTCCAAGATGTTGAATCCATTTATACATTCAAAAATGCAATTTTAACAACAAAAAATTGTGATTTAGTGCAAATTTATGTCGTCGAATTTTGGCGAAAAAGGCCAAAACATAGACCAATTAAACAACGCCAAAACAATATAAACCATCATATTCATTAATGGGTGACTGAGAATGTCGATTTTATTCAAGAGGGGTTTTCATATTAATGTTATTAATAAGAATCATAAAAATATTGTATTGCACCAAAAAAATTTGTGGTGCAACACACCCTATTTGCATCCTTTAAAACTTTTGACATGCATCGTATCTCACATGTTCGAACTTTGTGTGTGTCATATCACATCTCTCAAAATTTTTGTATGATGGGATGAGTCTTGAAGTTTGAAAAACTTGGTCTTTATGTCTACCTCTAAAACCTTTTCATACGAATAAAAAGCAGCGTCGCCTTATGTGTATCACACAGAACGTTTTGAGTGCAACATGGTATGATGGTGAAATTTTTTGGAAGTGTGATGTGTCACTCAAGAAGAAAGTTTGTCGCGATGCAATAAAGAGAAATCATCAAGGAGGGTAGTTATGAAAGTGCGACAAATTGCATGCAAAAAATATGCTTTTGCAAAACACCATAAAGGAAAAAATCCCCATGTGGCACCTTGTTTTACTTTATATGTGTCATTTCGCATCCTTTCACACTTTGGGATGATGTGACATACATCTCATGGCCATTAAAACATTTGAGAGATACATAGTGTAGCACCTAAATAAAAGTTGTGTGTGAAATATCACACCTCCTAAATGTTTTAGAGGATGTGATGTACGTGTCGTGGCCTTTCCATATTTGTTAGCAATAAGCCCATTTGACACTTTGTCTTATATGATTTCATGAAACTTTGTGTTGTATTCACATATTTAAAACCTTGGAATGATACGAACCAAAAAAGAACTTGCCTCATTGATATGGGATCTTTTCATCGTGACTTATAAAGAATTGTATTAAATGAGCATAAATTAATGTGAACCATTAAAGAAGGGAAAAATTAGAAATGAAGAGACATAAGGATCAGATATGAACACAAAAACTTGATAACGGAGTTTGTCCCTAGTGGACTACGTCTCCAGGTCCTGCTCTCAAATGGGAAGGCTCTTTTATTAACTCAGCATAAGAATTTGGCAAATCCATGAATATACCTCATTTTGAAATCAAGATATAGAAATAATGTTGATATCAGAAAACAAACATCACCATTGGATTTGTGGCATTGAATTACCAAAAAATGACTATCTCCACGCTCTGATATGACTCTGGCACTCTCAGGCCCAAAAAAGATCTTGTCTCGGTTTTCGTGCCCATCTACACCAACAATTATGACAACATCTACCTCAAAATCCATGCCAAATTGTACAGTATGGTCACACACCTTTTTTCCCTCTGGATCTGGCCCAAAACAAATTCTTAAATATTAAACTAGGCGGATATACCAAGGAACACCCCTTGGCACATTGGTTAGAGCGGAGTTTTAAAGGCTTTGTTCTGGGCGGAGGTTCCGGGGTCGAACCCGTCGGAGTCAGTTTTTGGTAGTGGTTACATATATGTTTATCCATGATTAAACCTATGCTAATTTTAGCGGTCCAATTAGTAATTTCTCCAACGATTATATAGATTTGACATGGTCCGCCAAATTTGGCGGACCCACCAATTCTTTTTTTAAAACCTAAATCATTCACGGGCTAACATTGGGAATTCTCAGGATGCCACATATCACCCCATGATTGGGACACATTGCACCTCTTGATTCTCCTACTCATATTCTGATGTGGCTTGCCCTGTCACCGTTGTACTAACACATTGCACCCTGGGTGGTGCCATGTGGCATCTCTCGAGGGTGCCACATGGCACTTTCTTATTGGTCCATATGGACCATTGCAAATTCCACCGGTGGGTGATACATGGAATCCTTTGGTAATTCCACATGGCATGTTGACTTCATCATCCGTAATATGACATCATTGATCTAGATGGATATCAGTGGCCACCCACCTTTTCCAACTGGCTCAAAACAGTGTTCTGACATTTTTGGCAATTTACTATTTTTAGCAGTTTTTTGGGTCCTGAACCTCTGGAGTCGTTTTTAGGCCCTAAACGATGTTTTTTGGGGTATGTTGCGGTTGCAAAATTCCAACGTGGAATTTTGTCAAAAATGTTGTATTCCTCGGATAGATCTTTCCAACGAGCTATCATACGCCTAAAACGAAGATCGTATGCAAAAGTTACGACCCCGGTAAGTTGATGCACCAACTTACCCAAATGGGGCCCACATGAATTTTGACGCTTCATCTCCTAGGGTTAGGTTTTTGGATGTCTAGGACTTTTGGCATTCCCGTCTATTGTAAAAAGGCCTTCTGAGCCTCATTGTAATCTGCTTCTTGCGAATGCGCGCTGCTGTCACATCTCTTCTCATAGATAAGCCGCCACCATTCCAGCAAGCTTGTTTCCGCTGCATTTTACAGTTTCAGCTTATTTTGTTATTTAATAGAAAACCAGTTTTACTGTATCTCTGTTATTTTTGTGTTAAGTACCTGCTAATAATCGGTATTCATTTCGTTCTGCTCATAAAATCCGGATCAGTCACCATGCCATGTCAGTAGTACGAACAACGATGTGTCCCCTGCTAACTAGTCCTGGTTGACTGCATCTTTGACCGTGAATATCTTTCAAACCATAACTTGGTTTGACAATTCGTTTGTGTTGTTAGAGATCTTGTGACGCTCTTCATGATCATTCCATTTTCTCTGAGTTTTGAGGACTTTGAATTTTTTCCCTTTCTCTGTTTATTGAAGCCATTCTGAGTGTTCTGAGTTGCCTTTGTGAGTTCTAATTTATTCTTAACCTTCTCTGGATCCTTTTTGGATCACACCTTCCCACTGAGAGATTTTTGGACCACCAAAAGATTTCATCAATCAACTGGTAAGTGAGAGAAGAGTTCCCTCACTTTTTCCTTCTCGGTCCACTTTTCTTTGCTTGGATGGGTGCCCTTTAAGCCTACTCAAAGGTAATCAACATTATCCCTGCATGAAGTCCTCATCCTCCTGTACAGGATGATATCTTTATGTAACTCATCCAAGTACCTTGGTGCAAAATCATCATTTGATGGAATTGAAACTTCCTCATCTTGATCCATGGTCACAGGAGGCTCAAAAAGTTTCAAGTTCTCAACATGCACAACTGAGTAAATCTGCATATAAGGTGTAATATCTAGAACAAAAGCATTGGTATCAATTTTCTCTAATATAATGAAGGGTCCATAACGAATGGGATTTATTTTCTTTCCTTCACCCTTCAATCTCTCCTTGTTGATGTGAAGCCATACCCGGTCTCCAACCTGGAACTGATGATCAACCATGTGCTTTTCATGCTGAGATTTATAATGTGCTTGACTCTTCTCTAATTTTTCCCTGACTACCTAGTGTATCTGTTGAATCCTCTGGATGAACTTGTGGGCTCTGTCCTTTGTTTGATCTTCATTTACATTGGCATCTCTCTCATACATCAAGTCCAAAGGAACCTTTGGTAGGTACCCAAAACATGTCTAAATAGCTGAAATATGAGTGGATGAATGTAAAGCTCGGTTGTATGCATGATGTACATAGGGTATATGTTCATCCCATACCTTGGCACGCTTGTTGTAGTAGCCTCGAAGCAATAGTACCACTGTTCGGTTTACCACATCTTTCTATCCATTGGTTTGTGGATGGAAAGTAATGCTCCTCTTCAATTTGGTGTCCATCATCTTCCACAAGTTAGTCCAAAATTCTCCAAGGAATCAAGTATCTCGATCCGAGATGATGGATGTGGGTAATCCAAAGTGAACCCAAACATGTTGAAAGAAGCTATTAGCAGTTTGCTTAATAGTGATCTTCTTTTTACAAGGCATCAAGATACACATCTTGTTGAACCTATCCACTACAACATACAAATAGTCATGACCCCCTTTGGTCATGGGTAAACCACCTAAAAAATCCATGGATATGCTTTCCCATGGATGGGATGGAACAAGAAGTGGTGATTATAACCCCAGTTTTATATTAGTGGGCTTACAAGTAGAACACATCACACACCCCTTTACATATTTAGTTACAATTGCTTTCATTTGGGGCCAGTAACAAAACCTTTGTAAATGAGCCATAGTTTTTCCTATCCCAAAATGCCCAGACACAAGAGAAGTATGAGCTTCTCGTATTACATGGACTCATTCACTCATAGGAATACATATCTTTTCAAGATGGTAAAGCAACTTTCCCTGCAAACAATATTTATCTACCTGTGCACCAAGGGTTAGCTTTGTATATACTTATTTAAAATATTCATCGATGGCATATTGTTCTATATAGATATCATGAGAAAAAGAATCATTCTTCAAAATAATAGAAGCAACAATAGGAGGTCTAGAAAGCATATCAGCTACCTTGTTACTTGTACCCTTCTTATACTTGATTACCAAGTGAAATTGTTGTAGAAAACCCATCCACCTGTAGTGCCGAGATTGTTTCAATTTAGTCTGTGATTGAATATACTGTAAGGGTTGGTGATTTGTATGTATAATGGTTTCCTTCTCTAACAAGTAGTGCTTCCATTTCTTTACACTCTGGACTAATGCATACAATTCTTTATCATATGTAGGATAGTTAACAAGAGCTTGGTTAAAAGTTTTAGAGTGTTAACTGATAGGCTTACGATATTGCATTAGTATTGCACCCAGGGCATATCTGTTGGCATCTGTCTTGATCTAAAAAGGATTTTGAAGATTCGACAATGCTAATATTTGTGTGGTATTGATCTTCCCTTTCAAAGTGTTGAAATATTTTTGTTGCTTTCCTTCCCACTGAAAAGTTTTCTTCACATTGGTTAAGGCATGCAGAGGAGTTTCTATGAAGGAGAAATTGGGAATGAATCTCCTCCAATATTGTACTACACTGAAGAAGCTTCGAACTTCGGTTACACTTTTTGGCTCAGGACAATTTACAATTACATCAATTTTGGAAGGGTCAATTTTCAGTTGTCCTCCTCCTACAATATGGCCTAAGTATACGAGTGCATTCTTGCCAAATTCACATATAGACAATTTTACATACAACTTCTCCCTTTTCAAAGTATCCAATACTTGTTTTACATGTTTCACATGCTCATCCCATGTCCCACTAAAAACAAGAATGTCGTCTAAATATACAATCACAAAGTCATCTATGAAAGGCCTAAATACATCATTCATCACATGCATGAAATTTGTCAGAGCATTACAAATCCAAAATGGCATAACCAACCACTAAAACAATATGTGCTTGGTTTTAAAGGAAGTGTTCCATGCATCCTGTTCTACGACTCTAATTTGATGATATTCACTGTGCAAATCCAACTTAGTGAAATAGACATAATTCTTCAATTGATCAAGTAAATCATCTATACAAGGAACAAGGTATCGATTTTTCACCTTGATTTTATTTAAGGCCCGGTAATCGAAACACATTCGCCATGTGTCATCCTTCTTTGGGACCATCACGATAAGAGAACCACAAGGAGATGAACAGGGACATATGACCCCTTTATTCAATAATCCATGTACCTACTTCTTGGTCTCTTTCATCTCCACAACTGATATCATGTACATTCCCACATTAAGCAAAGGAGAATCTCGTTGAAGATGTATCTCATGTTGGACTTCCCTCTTAGGAGGTAATCCATCTGGTTCCTAAAAAATATCATCATACCTAGAAACAATATCAATTAATTCATTTTTATGAGATGGATCACACCCTTGGAAAGCATCGGATGTCCCGACGTCTTTCTCTCTGACAACCATGAGTACATATCTCTTAGTAGTGTTTATGAGTCTTTTCATTTGTCCTGCACTAACAAGTGTGGTGTTTACCCTCATGTTATGAGCTCTAACAATATATTCCACTCCCCCCTTAGTAAGGTGGTATTTATTCTCATGTCGAAAGAAGACTGCTTTTCTATCATAAATTTAAGGACTTCCCAACACTATGCCACATATATCAAGTGGTACATACAAATCAACTTCATCAATCAATTTTGAAGCAATAGAAAATCTTATCATACAGTGTTTGGTGACATTAATTTTTTATTTGTCGCATACCCAACCAAGATGATAAGGTTTCGGATGTGGTTTCATTTCAAGACCCATTTTCTTGACAAGTGCTTCAGATATTAAGTTTACTTGGGAACCCAGATCAAATAATGTAGCTATCGTAATATGTTTAGATATAACTCTTATGTAAAATAACTCGTTCCTCTTTCGTTCATCAACATGAGATTCATCATTGGAACTAGAACTAGCATGAAGAGAGTCTTTACCTTGTACTCCAACCATTGTGATCTTTCCTTCATATCCTAAATCGGAACCAACATAATGTTGCATTGTAGCAATGATCTTTGTCTTCCCCTTTCCACCGAATTGTTTCAGTTTCTTTTTTGGATGCAATTTCCAACAATGTTCTTCATCGTGACCGATCTTCTTGCAATGAGTGCAAGATGGTTTTCCTCCTTATCTCATCACTGTAGTGGTCTTCTTGGCCTTCCTTTTAAACTTATTAAAAGTCTTATGTGGTAAATTGGAAGGTTTCTTTGTGGTATCTTCTTGAACATGTTTCCCCCTGTTCTTTAGATGAGTGGCTTGCACACAAACTTTGTCAAGACTAGTGGGGTTAAAAAAGATCAAATTATGTTGATTATAACTATGAAGTGCGCCAATATACTTCATTAAAGTCTCATAAGAATATAAATGAATGTTTAATGCAAGAGATTTCTTCCTAAATTCTTCTGCGAAACTTTGTATAGTTTGTCCTTTACTTTTCCTTAAGGATTTCCATTCCATCATTGCTTTATGTAAATAACCTAATGGATAAAATTGCTTCATGATCGTTGATTTAAATTCCAACCATGAGGAAAGAAACTTACCACACTTACTTTGGTCCTGAAGCTTTCTCTCCCACCATACGATAGAAGTTCCTTCCAACCAAAGAGAAGTCAGTTGCACTTTAACTTCATCTTCATCAATATGTTGGACACGAAAATACACTTCAACCTGTCGAATCCAATTATCTAAATTTTTAAGATTAACATCTCTATCAAACATAGGTAAAGAAAATTTTACATCAATATTTAACAATGGTTTCTTAAAAGAGGCTTTATGGCTAGAATGATGAGAATGATGAGAATGCTCAAAGGAAGAAGAATTAGAAATCAAAGGTGAAAATGGAGGCTCAGGAGGATCTCCTCCAGCCCCTTGTTTTACCAAAGCATCATCATCTACATGAGCTTCATTTTTCTTCTCTTTCTTCTTCATCCTCTTCTTGTAATCTCCATGCATTCGCTCGACCATTTCTGACATGCAATAAAAGACCATGTGAAAGTTTTTCACTTGTTCATCATGCTTGTCTTCTTCTTCCATTTTCTTCCTTTTGGATACAGGACCAACTTTGGGATTGAAAGTGTTTAGAGTTCCTTCACCCTGCTTATGCTTGTCCCTAGTAAAAATTCATGCTCAACAATTCAAGTCAAAGATGACTTCTCTGATACCAACATGATCCGTGGTATTTTCATCATGACTTATAAAAAATTGTATTAAATGAGCTTAAATTAATCTGCACCATTAAAGGAGGGAAAACTTAGAAATGAAGAGACATAAGAATCATATATGAACACAAAAACTTGATAACAAATTTCATCCCTAGTGGACTATGTCTTTGGGTCCTGCTCTCAAATGGGTAGGCTCTTTTATTAACTCAGCAAAAGAATTTGGCAAATACATGAATATACCTCATTCTAAAATCAAGCTACATAAATAATGCTCAGATTAGAAAAAAAAATCACCATTGGATTCGTGGAGTCGAATTACCCAAAAATGACTGTCTCCATGCTCTTATCTGACTTTGGCACTCCCAGGCCCAAAATAAATCATGTCTCGGTTTCTGTGTCGTTTTCACCAGCAATTGTGATAGCATCTACCTCGAAATCTGTGTTAGATTGTACAGTACGGTCACACACCTTTTTTCCCTCTAGCTTTGGCCCTAAATTCATTCTTAAACATTAAACGAGGCAGATATGCTAAGTCACACCCCTTGCCACATTGGTTAGAGTGGAGTTTTAAAGGATTTGTTCTGGGTGGAGGTTTCGGGGTCGAACTCGCTAGAATCCATTTTTGGTAGTGGTAACATATATGATTATCCATTGTTAAACCTACGCTAAATTTAGTGGTCCTATTAGTAATTCTGGAAATGATTATATAGATTTGGCAGACTCGCCAATTCTTTTATTAAAACCAAAATCATTCACGGGCTAACATTGGGCATTCTCGACATGCCACATGGTGCCTCCTGATTCGAATGATCATATGCTGACGTGGATCACCCTGTAATCATCGTACTAAATCGTGGCTCTCCCTAGGTGGTGCCACATGGCATATCCTGAGGGTGCCACATGGAACTTTCCTATTGGTTCATATGGACCCTAGAAAAGTCCACTAGTGGGTGACATATGGCAGCCTGTGGTGCTGCCACATGGCATGCTAACATCACCATCCGTATGATGGAATCACTCTGCTATGTCATTTGTTGATGTCATGTTGACATCAGCAGTATGGACAATGATGTGTCCCCTGCTGACTGGTCTTGGTTGACCACATATTTGACCATGAATATCTTTCAAACCATAACTCTATTTGACAATTCGTTTGTGTCGTTAGAAATATTGCGACGTGCTCTTCGCGATCATGCCGTTTTCACTGAGTTTTGAGAACTTTAAAGTTTTTCCCTTTGTTTGTCTGTTAAATCCATTATGAGCATTCAGAGTTGTCTTTGTGAGTTCTGATTTATTCTTAGCCTTCTTTGGATCCTTTTTCGATCATGCCTTCCCATTGAGAGTTTTTTGGACCACCAAAAGATTTCATCAATCAACTGGTAAGTGTGGGAAGAGTTCCCCATTCAAAGATAGTTTGCTCTTTAATTGTAAAATATAAAATATAAAGAATCATGCGAGAAATAGTGGTGGTGCTTTCCTGACCTGTCAACCTGGTAAACAACCAAGCGATTTCCCGAAAGGGGTTTTTAAAAGAGTCGACATGAATCATGGTTATGTCTTTTGGAACAGCTGCATGCTTCTCCAAAAAACTAAAGCAAGAGATCTAGGCCATTGTCATGTTTCTTCAGAAAATATTTGCAATCTTCTCCTTTGAAGGAAAGTATTGGCTCAGGGAGCCTCGACATCTTACGAAAAACTTGTGGTGAAAGGGAAATGAGGGAATAATATTGGATTTATATAATTCGTTGGCTTGAAACGTACTTCTTAATGCACCATGCAACAAATTCTTTGCATTTGAATACCTCAGGAACAAACCCTGCGTGAGTAATTCCCAATGACCATATTATGTCTTTATGTGTAGGAGGAGATGATTAATATGAATATGCTTTGGACCACTGAAAGTTCTGGCCTTCACGACCAAAAATATTCAAAGTGTCACCACAAAAATATTGTCTAGCCACTGCTACCATAGATTGATGAGAGTATTCTTTCAACTGTATAATAACTTGAAATTATTCCTTTCAGAGAGATAACAACAATATAACCTTTGGAAAATTGTGGTTTAATGAAATTTAATGAAAAATATCCTCCAGTCCTTCATTATAAATGATGATCTTTACAGAGCCTACATGATCAGTTATTATCATTAAACTACACTAAATGTGTATTGGGAAAAGCACAAAGATGGCAGGGATGGACAAGAGCAATTTGAATATGGAGCCTTTTGTGAACCCGCGAACCCACGGTTGCAAACGATAAAAAAAATATCTAGGTATTGCAAAGTGGTCGATCAGACTTGGATACAAGAGAAATGAAATATGTCAAGGACTGGTACTCATGAAAAGTCTAGTGGTCATAATGTAGATCACAGGCATTTGGGTGCAAAGTGGAGATTGTGGAACTTGTAAGAGATTGTGGAACTTGTAAGATGAAATCTTGAACCCATGAATCTGTGAAGTTTCAAAAATGGTTAAGTATATTATAACAAGGTGGTCGATCAAACACATAACATAGGAACATGGATGGAGATGAAGACCCACGAGACCTCCTACCAGCGGAATCGTCATCTTTTTTTAAATGCTACTAAGTATGGTAACTAGAAAAGGAAACAAGAAGGGAGAAAAGAAAAGGGGAATGAGGGTAGGTATAGAAGAGGGAAAATAAATGGAAAAGAGAATTTTGGAAAATAGAAAAGGAAGCGAAATTTTGGAAGCAATAATTGATCTCAACAGAACTATGACCCATTTGTTATCACTAAAATTTTGTCCACAACATTGCATGCAAATGGTTACATAGATACAACACTTCCAAACAACCATTATTTCACCTACAACACCAAAAATGCATTTCCAAGAGGTAAAAACTATACAACTTGACAAAAATTGACATGAGATAAATCACTAAAGGAAGCGCACACAGAATGCACGGGCCAAAGAAGCCCGTAGAGTGCACAATGTGCCATATGTGCGACTGTGTACAAGAAAAGCCACACAATCCTGTGAACGATGCATTTATGGTTCTTTTCGGCCCCTCAACCACTTATGTACCAGCTCCCAACTTGATTTGACCCTCAAATCTGAGTTGAATCTGAATGGGGGGTTGGTCAAGGACCAAAGGGTGTCCTAAAGGGCCCCTTGTTCACACCAAAAACCAGTTGAATAATTCCTTGAAGACATGCTATAAATGGAATCCATGGATGCACTAAGAATTTATTATTTCAATAGTATTGTTATGCTGCCTCAATTCTCCCTTGAGAATCTGTTTTTCTCCTTGGAGCATTCTAGCAACATTCCAATGGGCCATTCCACTCAACTCTTGAGGGAATAGGCTTGGATTTCTTCACCATTTGATTTATAGTTTATCATTGTAAGAAGAGCTCTCCATTAGGGAACTCAATATCCCTCCCAAGGAGGAAGAGGGGATCCATAATTCCTCCTTTCTCTACGGTTTTTTTCTAAATAATATAGTTATCCATTGGTGGCATAATCTTGGTCATTTGGTTGATTGATTTTGGTTCAAAGTTTCTTATGCATTCTAGTTTTGTTTCCTTAGTTTTTTTAGTTTATTTACTTGTTTATTTCATGTTCTTGGATTTTTAAACTCATGCACTAAGCTTTGTCTTGTCTACTAGGCCCAACTAGACTTGCAAGTGCCCTTGTTTTTCTCACCCAAGTGACGAAACAAACACACCAGATTAGCGACCATAATGGGGAGAAGGTATCAATTTCCTCCCTATTTGGTCTTTGAGAGAATTTATTTTTGACTCATTTTCCTTGCAGGAACCATAACCGGCCTATCCCTACATGTCAAGAGCTAATTTTGGAGCTAGAGGAGGAGAATTCCACTCAAAATTTTCCCCCCGATGCGTATCAGAACGTGCGTGGGTATTTTATCCGACATATGTGCATTCAACGCCTTTTGTGCCCAAAGTACTTATGTTCATTGTGAATTCTGCGCAAAAAGGTCTTATGTTCTCTATGCACTGTGTGCCCACTATGCCTCTTTCTAAACTGTAACCCACGCACCTGTCAAAAGTTTCAAAAATTGTAAGAGTTTTTGTGATGATTTGAAGGCCCCTAGCCTTCAAAATGTTTCTTTCATGCAATTTGTAAATGCACTCCACTTAGATTACTTTCCCACATGAAAGGTTAGTCAAACATACGCACTTAGGGGGTAAAAAGAACCATATTTCTCCTCTTTTCCTTTGGTTTCCACATAGATGGTTTGTTTTGATTGTAAAAGTTAAGTTGATATTCTTTGCTATCACATATAAAAACAATTTCATTGGGACCATAAATCAACTTTAATCACTGAGTATGCTCTTCTCTCGCATGATAGAGCGATATTGAGAATCAGAAAGGTGGTTAAGGGGACATTTCATCTCCCTTAAAAAATTATTTAGGAGAGGAAAAATGCCCCCTAGGGCTCCTCTAGGTTTCTTATTTAAATCATCTTAAATTTGTAAATGGCCCATACATGCTCACATGTTGCAAAATTAGGATAGTTTTTGAAATTAATTTCTTGGTTTACATCACTAGGAGAGTTTAAAGATCAAAGTAACAATACCATACATTCCCACATGCTTACAATATGGTATGTGGACGAAAAATTAGGGTCCCACATGACTTTTGAATCCTTGGCCAAAGAATTATCGGCCTTATTTCAACTACCAATTCATCATGACACTGGTCTAGAACTGCTCTCTGAGTGAAAAAAAAACTCGACTACACATATTTCCAACCACATTCACGAATGGTGTCGGTGGCGTAGTTTATGCAAAGTAGAAACCACCAAAGAACAACGTCTCGATTGGTTTCTCAAATCACTCGTCTCTATTCTTGCCAAAGATGTGCCATCCACCTTCCCCCAAACCGAAGAGGAAGCTATCAGAAGGCTCAACAATATGACCTCATTTATGCTTACTCGGGTTACTTATACAAAGTAATACCTGATGCGCCGAGACCAGTGTCATTCGGCTAGAATAAACCTGGGATGTCTCAAGAGGCAGATGGATTGAATGGTACCACAACACACCACAATCTGTATGTCCAAACACCACCTATGTACAGTACACCCCAATATATGTCGATATATGGAGGACCATCTTATTACCCTCCTCCCCTTTACCAACAACCATATTTTGTTGCTCCCCCTCCACCCATGAGTGGAACTTTATTGACACCCATCATGTGCCCAACTTCTCAACCAAGTTCAGTTTCCCCCTCTACCTCATCATATAACATGGGCACTAGAGAAAGAATTTTTCCTTCCTATGCGCCCTACAGATCATTGCCACAACATAATCCATATTTTCCATTTCCTAGTCCTCCCCAGCCAATTTCTCCTCCACAGGGACAACCACACACCGATTTTAACTTTGTTCATCCCTCTCCCATTAAACAATTTCATACTTTTGAATAGATGAATATGGAAAATCCAACCCATTAGTTGAATAATGCCAAAAATAAAGGAAAAAATTGAAACAATAATAACCCAAGACCAGGGGGAAATAACCCCCAACAAAACCAACCTGTTAGGGGCAACTAGAATCAAGGTAACGAGAACCTCCAAGGGGACAATAACAACACAATCCATGGGAGAAACAACAATAACAACCTATGGAAGAACTTCCCTTGCGCTCTTTGCAGTGATCATATTCATTATACTCACAATTGCCCCCAAATTGTCGACTTCAAATGGATGAAAGACTCCATGAACGTGCCATGTCCTCCAGCCCCACCTGCCCCTCAACAGGCCCCATAATAGTATTTGCAAAAACCACCCCTGGTCATGTTTCAAAACCCTATTCCACACCAAGGAGTGATGAATACCCGACAAGACATACATCCTACCCCACCACAAGTGGGATAGTATCAAAACCTTGGAAATCCGACAGATCACAATATCCTCCTCACTGGCGAAGAAGAAATTCTTCTGCAAACATGCAGTGATCAATACAGTTTTCCCCCTGAATCTACTCCCACCATTTTGGAAGCAACTCCAACTACAACCAAACAACCCTTGATGATTCCATGCCCTAACAGTGAACCCACCATTTGTATCCCTCGCATCCTGTTATGATGTAATGTCAACAACCCTCATGCTAGAGCAACACACAATTATAGTCTGGTCGATGAATTGGCGCAATCTCCTGCAACAATGTCATTGGTCTCCTTGTCAAGGCCAATCACCACCACATTCATCACCTTAGCATCTTCTTATATTCCCAGCTTGTCATCTAGCATCTCAACAACATATATCGTGTCTATGATCCTTGCCTCTTTCGCAAATACCTGCTAGTTAGACTCTTATCTCAAAACTTTGATTCATTTACATTTACACATATTCCATGACAATTTAATAAAATAGCAGAGTTTCATTTGTTGTCCTCTCACAATGAAGCACTACAAATCAATGCTCCACATCGATATCAAATACTAGAGTAGGTACTCCTACAACTGTATCAGTGGGAAATCGAAGAACTTGAGAAACCCACAAGTTGGCAAGTGCCTCCGAACACCAGGCTCCTCTCTCACCGCCTCCTGGAGGTGCTCCCAGTCTCTCTCCCTCCGGTGAATTTGCATGATAAACTGATCACCTACATTCACACACAAACCCTTGGTCAACACTCATCATTTATCCAAAATATTTAAAAAATTCAAATTTTCAAAACCTTTTAGCTTCACATCCAGTGTGTGGTTTTTACCCCCATGTGCACGCACATATGCGTGCCTATTTTTCACATAGTTGTGCATCAATGCGCAGATGTCAGAGACACAACTGCACATCAATGCGCAACTGTCACCCCCATAAGTGTGCACCCATGCACACCTGTTCTCTACACATATGTGCACTGATGTGCAACTGTCTGAGAAACAACTACACACAATGCCCAGTTGTAATTCCAACAGGTGCGCATCCCATGTGTGCCTATTTTTCCCACCTACGTGCCCCCATGCGTGGTTGTGTCCAACATAGTCGCACATCATGCACGAGAGATAGAATTATACGGATGCATCTCTGCATGGATATCTTTCTTTCCTCCGTGCATTAGTGGGCCCACTCCCAAAAAATACCCTAGTATGACCATCCATATGACCCCTACCCAAAAATAGAAACTATCTACTATACAGGAGGATAGGACCACTAACTTGACTCTCACAAATCCTAGATTGGTCGGCTTGAACTCCCGTAATATTCAAAACTCCTCCAAATACTCTCGTCAATTCACTATAGAAGCGGGTACAAATGTGGTGGCATTGTGGGCCCCATAGCCATATATAGTCCCTTTTTCCAAACTTCCACACTCAGTTACAGGACCCCAGAGTCTCTTCTTTATGATCCATCTTCAGCCATGGGATCAGGCTCCCGCCACCTACACAGTCATATTCCCTAGGTCACCATCTACACTCAGCCCCGGGAGATCCTTTTTATCACATCACATCCAGGTACACATGCTCATGTTCAAAATTATCAAATAATTGTTATATGTTCTCTATATTCAGATATTGTTCACATCAGGTATTCGGTTTTAATGTGTGCAGGTACTTGGTCATCAAAAATCAGCGCAGCCCCTTCAGGTATATGATCGACACTAGAATGTAATAATTCCCTCTCAATATCCATTGAATCTCCCAGTCACACCCTCCAATATTCACCTTTATGGTCCCTACATCCGGCTCTACAGTATTGTCACCTATGATGCATTTTGGTATTGTCACCCAGTAGCACTCTCCCCCACATGAGTTGTCCCATTCATAGTCCCCCTCAACACTTTGACACTCATGTTGTTTTCACCCCCTAGGGATGGGAGTCCCGATAGTCTTATGCATTTTTGAGAATCAACCACATACTCCTTCTTATCATTTTGCTATCTTTCCCAATGGACTCCCAGGTTATCTCATCTCGGTTTTATTTTGACTCCACCTCCGTAGTATCATTATCCCTCCATTTCATCCATAATTAGTATGCCCATATTCATATTTTCCTCCATTCATTTACCTCATACAAAAACCCACCCATGGGGCCCCCACCCTCCACCAGTTCTCCACACAACTTGTGCCCTCACAGACCAAGCCATCTTGCACTGAAGCACCTGTTTTTGTATCTATACACTCATCCAAAATTATTCTTTATTTATTTGGTAATTATAAAATGCCTTTGTTTCTAACATTTACTTAGATTTTTGTCATCGCCCTTGACAACCTTCTTTTTCTAGCCATGCAACCCATGTATCCCTTTGTTGTAGGTGAATCTCCCTATAGACAAGTGGATTCCCTCTTTGCCTCCAGACTCCTAAGGCCAAGACAAAAAGGTTCTTAACATGGACACTGACTTCCTTTTATATCTGATCAAGATAATAAATGAAATATAAGGAGAAATATATGTACCTTATTAATGACGTTTGTCCCTATAAAGTCTTGGCTGAGCTTTTATATTCAGCTCCCTGATAGATCCTGTAAGACAAACAAAGGTAAAAAAGACTTCCTACTCTACTGAGATTAACTCAATCATAGATCCATCTACTGCAGACAAACTCATATGGAACAAGCACAATTTTGAAAAAAATAGGCCAAGCATTGATTATATTAATGAGAACAAGTAAAATTACTTACAATCCTTTGAATGAAGGTGCAACAACCTCTTCCAGTTCTCCTTGTCCAATCCCTTTTCTCAATCAATCTCCATTGATTGCTTTGATGGCATCTCACTCATGAGAGCATAAGTTTCACATCTCTAATCTCCATTGTGCCTTTCACCATGAGAATGCATCCTTATATAACCTTGGATGAGTCCAACCACTTGAGATATCTTTGGGATGAGTTGAGGATCTCCCCTAAGATCATGCCTTGATAATCTATTCGAATCCAACTACCTTCAGGATTTGAGGGATTCTTCCCTAATTTGCCTCAACAATCAAAAAAATTTCTCAAAAGAGGTTAGATCTCCCCTAAAGGGGTGCACAGAGCGCTCAAACACTCTCCAAAGAGGCTCAGGGTGTGTTAGTGCTCCCTAACAGTGGGTAGGGGAGCGCTCCTCTCCAAAAATCATTTTTTAAGTGATTTTTCCAATGGAAAAGGGATTGTACTTCTTTCCAAGTGACTTTTGTTCTTCCACGCTATCCTTTGAGGTGTCTTAAGTGTCTTCATGATGTCGTTATGGGCACGACATAGGCAAGATGGAAGCATATTGTTTTTTACACTTGAAACACTTATAGTCAAGATGCGACACTTGTAGACAAGATGCGACACTTACAACACTCGTAATGATGACACTTGCGACACTATCGAAGTGAGTAATTTTGAGGTGTAACAGATTGCCCCTCAAAGTATGAATTTAGAAAACGATGATGACTGAAGTACTTTGTAGACTTTTTCAAGCAAGGGTATGGACACAGAGAAACTGGAAAAAGCTGCACACAACCATCAAACAAATATTATGACATGTTTCAAAACCCAAGGTAGGCATACCTATGCTTGAGTGATAAATACTTCTTAGGTATGGCCACCATTAAATACACTACGGATCCATAATTATATTGACAAAATGGAATAGCCACTGCAGATACATGTGGATCTAAAATCCTTATGACCTGAACAGATTGTAGCCACGAAGAATACACGGTGCATCTACGAGATGACAAGGCATAGCCATGACCAATACAAAGTGGATCTATGTAATAGTATATGTGTCATAGTTCAAAATAACTCCTTCGCAACCTGGGAAAAGTATACATAAGAGTGAAAACTCAACCTAGGTTCTTCTTATTGATCCTGATGTAGTACGAATATAACCATGTGAATAGATGTCCTAATGTTGAACATGGGAGAAACCACTTGATTTCCAGTCAATGATGTAAACCATTAACAAGCGCAAGGGAAATCACCATTGATGTCAATGATTCCCAAGGTACTCTAGTACATTCTGACGAATGTGAATAGATGAGATGAACTCGAACATTCGTGGAATCATCCAATTAGAGATCAATGATGTAAATCCACTTTCGGACATGAGGAGGCATGCCATTGAGGCATGTAGGTCCCAAGGTACTAACTGGTTTCTAGATCTAGTTCTTGGATAATGTGTTGAATTCGACAGGAATAGAATCATCAAAGGAGGGCCTTGATGTATCCCCCATCAACGACACGAAAATGACACAGAGATGTAATTGGTAGATCAAATGAACATGGACTAACACAGGTATTGAAACAGGATATTTCTGATGGCTGACTCTCGAGGGAGATACTTCCCTTGAACACTAAGGCACAACAAGAGAAATGTGGCATGAACCAAAACTTAATAATGCAGTGGATGCTGTGACTTTCATCAGGTGACCCAAAGGAGTAAAAGAAACTCAGAGAATTGGCTCAATGCAGAGGTTCGGCGGATTAAAATGTGTTCGAAGACAAAGTGTTGTGTTCAAGGGCGACCGTAAGAGTTACTTGTAGTGTTCTCAAAAATTGCTTGGCTTGCTTCCTTCAATTTTTCCCCCATCTAGATAGACAAGTGCCTCTTTTTAATTTAACGAGCTCGAGGAGGGTAACACATGCTCGATATGACTCACCTTCGGTAAGTCCCTCTTCCTTTATTTAATGAACTGGAAGAAGTAAGGGTTCGGTCCCGTATGGGCCCTTCAATGTATGATCATTTAATGAGTCCAGATAAGGTAAACTTCATGGGTTTTCATATTTAGAGAGTCTGAAAACAACTTAAAGACGACTCCAATGTTTTCCTTTTTCATAATATTAGTCTTACGAGGCTGAAAAAGAGATAAATTATCACTCGAAAGATACCCTTTCAAACCTTTTAATGAGTGGGAAAGGAAGAAAGATCACTCGGGAATCTTTTCATGTTTAGAGAATTCAAAGACGACGCCAGGGGGTTCCTTTTTTGTATATCCATGCAGGTCCGAAAAAGAGATAAAATTTTACCCAGATGCATTCTCATGTATTTACGAGCATGAGAAAGAACAAAGACTAAGCTCGATATGCCCTTAGATTGAAATCTAGTGGCTTAACTCCAGAATGATCATCAAAGACTGGAGACATGCCCTCCAAGATTCAATTCATTCACCGACTTTGAGGTTGTCACCAATTTCTCTACTAGATGGAGAAAAATGATAAGGGTGGATGAAATGAAGGGTCAAGAGAGGTGATTGTTTCATTTTTTAACGAGATTGAGACAGAAAAAGAACTATGCTCGGGCTCTGGGTTTAATGCCCAGATTGTTGTTTCATTTTTTAACGATCTTGCTATAGAGAGGAAAACTATGCTCAAGGCCTATGTTTCATTTTTTAACGAGCTTGCAACAGAGAAAAGAAACTATGCTCATGACCTCTGTTTCATTTTTTAACATGCTTTCCACATAAGAGAGAAACTATGCTCATGAACTCTTCTTGATCATGGATTCCAAGAGAATAATGCTCTGGAAGGATACCATGTCGAGGGACAAAACTTGGTCATGGATTCCAAGAGATCTTCCCTGGATGGAAGAAAATCACTCTGTAAGGAACACATGTTGAGATTCACAACAGGGGTAAGGAGACCAGGCTCCAATAACCCTACCGTAGAGATCACCATGTCAACTACCGGATCCAAATCATTGGAAGTTGAAGTCATGGGAGACAATGTCACATAATTAACATGTGGTAGGGGTGATACTATCATCATATAAGAACCATTCAGGGAGGTAATCTAGTCAGGACCGATGAATGGAAGTTGATCAATCGTCACAATTCTTCCATCCTAAGGGAAATATATCACATGAAAAAGAGTTGATACAATAGCTTTCATGGAATAGACATAATCCCTCCCAAGGAGTAAAGAGAAATCCAAGGGGTCTCGGACTACCATGAAATCAATAAAGACAGTTTTCCCTCCCAAAGTTACCATGAATTGAGGAAGGGTCCCTAAAAGTTGACTAGTTCTTCTGTTAAAAGATAACAGATTGTGTGTAACCAGCGCAAGTTGAGGAAAACCCAAAGCATGCCAAGCAACAAAGGACAAAATACTAATGGATGCACCTTCATCTATCATCGTTTGAGGAACGTCCCGACCACAAACCTATACTGTAATCTGGAAAGGAATGTGAGAGGGAAGATGAGGTCCAGTTAGCACACCCCAATAAAAAAGGATGGCCTCATTTCTTGGAGGGGGTTTCGTGGGAGAATGAGGAATTCCCCCCAGCATGATAGATTCTGTATCAACGATAAAAACATGGGCAGTATCAGGTTTAATCTCTAGAGGGAGAGTAGGATCGACCGATGATGGGATCAAATTGACCACGTAAGCACTCTTTAGAGGAAGAGTGGGATTGATTGATGATGGGATCAGATCAACCACTTTAGCACTCTTCAAATGAAGGGTGGGACTAATAGAGGAAGGGACTGGATTAGCCACTTTGGCACTCGTCAAAGGAGGAGTGGGATCGACCGATGACAAAACAGAATAAACCACTTGGGTTTCCTTCTACAAGGGGAGAATGAGGTCGATGGGTGGAAACGGATCGACCACTTTGGTGTCACTCTCTAACGGGAGAGTGGGGTCGATCGAAGATGAAAACGGATCGACTACTTGGGTTACACTCTTTTGATGAAGAGTAGGGTTGATTGATGACGGAACTGGATCAGCTAGTTGGGTTTGTGGTTCAATCGAGGAGGAAACTAGATTGACCACCTGATCAACCGGACTGACCGGAGATGGAATCAGATTGACTAATCCATAAACTAATGATGGGTTGGGGGAAATATTATGATAACCTTTCGTAAGTTGAAGTTTTTCCAAAAGAGAAAAATCCTCGTTTATACGAGGACAAAGGTGATAATAATGATCACCTTTGCATAACATACAAGGAAATTTGACAGTTGTCTTCTTCTTACCCACCTTAATGTCACTAGTTGATGGGGTATCATCGGCATGACCGACAAAGGCCGATGACATGGAGGAACACATTTCTAAGACCTTGGGAATACCAGGGAAATCCCTCAGAAACTGATCACCCTTACAAAGACTGCAAGGGAATTTGGGTTTCAGATTCTTCATTTTAATCCTGTTGACCTCATCAACACTCCTAGTACTATTAACAGTAACTAGTTTCTTGGATTCAACATCTGATGTTGTTGGAGCCTTGGTCCTTTTAAGGCTCTTCTTCTTCTTCTAATCAACCTAGCTACTTGCTTTAGATATTTCACTAGACGAAGAAGGAGAAAGGGAAGGAGACTTAATGGGTGAAGAAGGTGAAAAGACGACATGAGGTTGATGTGTGGGTGGTGTACTGACATATAAAGTATTCGGTGCAGTTGAAACATTGGGAGGATTCGAGATCACCAAAGTGGAGAACAACCAAACCGGTAATCCGATGGTGAGTCCTAAAGACTCAGTGTGGCAATGTACGGAGGACCAAAGTTTCCAAAACAAGGTATAAGGTTCCCCAGGAGAAGGGGTTCCTCCATTGGTACTCTCAAGATTGGATTCCATTAACATTGACTCGACCTAAGGTCCAGTAAGTAACACAACCAACACACGCTATGAATCTGCGAAGAAAACAATAAAAAAAAACTTCCCATAATGAAACCACTAGTTGGTGATGAAATCCAACATCGTGAGATCAAAATAGGAAGAGACAGGGATAGAGTGGGTGGATCAGTTACGTTGGTGACCTGCTTAATGGACTTACACCTTGGTGAAAGCTTCCATGCCTTAATTGTCGATTTACCCTCCAAGGAGATCGAGTGAGTTTGACCAACGTCTATTCCAGGTACAGTGAGACTTCCCTTCACCATCACCTCATGTGAGACCCTAAGTATTATAGCTACTAAGGTCACCAATTCGCAGTCATCCCCTGGGTGGGTACAGTCGACATTCTGATATGAACGTATGGGCAAGATAACAAGTCTTAAATCAACTCGAGAGGCTTCCACACATAATCGTGGGTATACCTTCAAGTGACCCCCAATATACAATCCGACCACTACAAACAATTGAACCACATAGGGATAATATCAGTAACTCACCCAAATGCGACCTCATACATAACCCCTGTGTGAGAGGGGGATCCCATAAATCCTATATGAAAATTGTATTTTCTTTCCCTATCGCAATATGCTAAGCTTGTTTGATAGCTTTGGAAAGTTATCCTTTCAACCTATTCCAAAGCCCTACACCTTAAACTAATGTAGGTTTTCTAACAAAGATGTAAAAAGTCTGATAAATTTTAGTTAAGCGTTGATTTCAATGGTTTTTGTTTACTCAGAGGTGTATGAGAGTGAATATTGATGATATTATGACTTAGTTCCCAAAACATGCATAAGAAATGATAAACATACTTTTCTTTCAATGAATGTCTAATTAAGGGAAGGAGAAGGATTTCCCTTTCACTTTCAAACACCAATATGAAATGACCTCATGCAATAGTCCTCAATAAGGAATCCAATGCAATGCTAAAATCGTTGTATGTGACTGATAACTAGTAGATGTAAAGCTTCTTATGCTAATCGGACTTCGAGAGTTGTGAGATTTAAGCAATCTGGAAGCAAACTTCACATAAACCAAAAGACACCCTTGTTATGATCAAATAAGAAACAAAAAGCCAGAAACTCAAAAGGAAGGAGAAAGAGTTTGTACAATATGACTCAAAGATCAGAAATCAAAGTACAAAAGACCTTTGAACTCCTTACAAAGTTTTCACTCATTTAGATAAACGAGAAGAAAATGACAAATTGACTTCAAATCGTGAAGGACGAAGAGTTATTGAAAAGTAAGGAAAAATGTCAAAAAATCCAAACAAGAGATGATGAATCCTTAGAAAACAAGGTGGTTTGAGGGAAAAACAAGGGCACACTAAGATAGCATGAATCCTGAGCAAATGAATCAGCAAAAAGACTGAGAAAGAAACAATTTTTAAGAAGATTTTTTGCAAAAAATGGGGTAGCACTCCCCCATAAGGGGACACAGAGCACTCCAACACTCTATGGAACATTGTAAGGGAGTTCCAATGCCCTGGTACTAAGGGAAAGGGAGCACTCTACTACAAAAATTCAATGAAATGTCCAAAAAAATTAAAAAATGAAGGAAATTCATTCAATTAGGGTGATCCTAATGATATAATGAGGCAATCAAACCAATCTAAGAATCAACAAGACAATTTGGAGAAGATCGAATTAGTGGGAAAAGGGCCAAAACAAGATCTGGGAATGGAAACAAAAATCAAAGCTCATCCTTAGAGGATTCGCCAATTTTTTTTGTAGGTGAATCCCCCTGCGGAAAAGTGGATTCCCTCTTGGCCTCTAGACTCCTAAGGCCAAGACAAAAAATTGCTTAACATGGACATTGACTTCCTTTTAGATCTAATCAAGCTAATAAATGAAAGAGAAGGAGAAAGATGTGTACCTTATTAATGACGTTTGTCCCTGTAAAGTCCTGGCTGAGCTTCGATCTTGAGCTCCTGGATAGATCCTGTAAGACAAACAAAGGTACAAAATAATTTCTACTCTATTGAGATTAGCTCAATCATAGATCCATCTACTGCAGACAAACTCATATGTAATAAGCACAAGTTTGAAATAAATAGGCCAAGCATTGATTATATTAATGAGAACAAGTAAAAGTACTTACAATCCTTTGAATGAAGGTGCAACAGCCTCTTCCAGTTCTCCTTGTCCAACCTCTTTTCTCAATCAATATCCACTGATTTCTTTGATGGCATCTCACTCATGAGATCATAAGTTTCACATCTCCAATATCCATTGTTCCTTTCACCATGAGAAGGCATCCTTATATAAACCTGGAGGAGTCCAACCACTTGAGAGATATTTGGGATGAGTTGAGGATTCCTCTCCTTCATTTGAGGATCTCCCCTAAGATCATGCCTTGACCATCTATTCGAATCCAACTACGTTTAGGATTTGAGGGATTCTTCCCTAATTTTCCTCAACAAAACCAGAATTTTCTCAAAAGAGGGTAGCACCCCCCTAAATGGGTGCACAGTGTGCTCAAACAGTCCCCAAAGAGGCTCAGGGTCTGATAGTGCTCCCTAATAGTGGGTACCGGAGCGCTTCTCTCCAAAAATCAATTTTTAAGTGATTTTTCCAATGGCAAATGGATTGTACTTATTGCCAAGTGATTTTTCTTCTTCCACACTATCCTTTGAGGTGTCTTAAGTGTCTTCATGATGTCTTTATGGGTACGACATAGGCAAGATGAAAGAATACTTTTTTTGACACTTGCAACACTTATAGTCAAGATGTGACACTTGTGGACAAGATGTGACACTTACAACACTTGTAATGACGACACTTGCGACACTATCGAAGTGAGTAATTTTGAGGTGTAACATCCTTGGTTGGGGAATCCACTATCATCTACTCATGTTGGCATCATTCATAAACACCGAGTATTCCACATTCCATGTACCCCTGATCTCTGAGTTTGTCCACTTTTTCATGCCTCTAGAACAATTTAACCCCATGTCTAGTTGTCCCCCTAATGCTAGATACAGTTTCACGGTTGTTTCCAATCATCCTTCAAACATACCCCCAACTAAGGGCAGTCTTGAGTCTCACCACATCTTGCCTTCTTTCATGTTCCCTATCAGTTCTTGATCTTACCTTGTGGATTTCATGAATCCCTTTGCTTCTTGGATTCATGTCTCCCTTTCCGTCGACATCAGTAGAGTTTCGAGAAGGGTGACAGTATCTTGACTCTCATTACCTTTACAACGAGTGTCTCAAATGGCACAAAGAAAACCATCATTTCTCTTTGATTTCATTGACCCCCATAACATTTGACTTCAACACAATATCATGTTACGGTGGACCTTACTAAGCGACTATTTCCATTGTTTTATACCATCTGAAGACCTCTCAATTTCTTAGGCCATCAATGCCTCCAAGTCATTGACACTTTTTACAGGCGTCCTTGCCTCTTTTCAAAGTATGTTCACCATAAAAATTGTCATCTTTCATTATCAAACCACCCTGGAGGGTGTTGTAGTTATCTACATCAACATACAACTTCAATTACTATCTTACATTTTGAGTTACATGACATGAGCATGGGGCATGCCTACCTCGTTTGTATACAACTTTTCTTTTCTCTCCCTAGAGAAAGATTTGGGTCCCATAGTTTCCCTCTCCCTCCGACAAATTTCTCTTGCAGTTCCTATCAGAACTCTTCCTTACAATTGTAATCTCAGTAGAAAAAACATTGATGTATTTCATCTATATGTATGCTCCTAACTTGACACATCAGGGGGAATATGTTATCACTGAAATTTCATCCGCAACATTGCATGCAAATGGTTATAGAGATACAACACTTCCAAACAACCATTAGTTCACCTACAACACCAAAAATGCATTTCCAAGAGGCAAAAACTATATAACTAAACAAAATATGTCATGCACTAACTCACTAAAGGAAGCGCATGCACAATGCGTAGGCCAAAGAAGCTCATAGAGCGCACAATGCACCATATGCATGACTCTGTACAATAAAATTCATGAACTTCTGTGAATGATGCATTTATGGTTCTTGTCGGCCCCTCAACCACTTATGGACCAACTCCCAACTTGATTTGACACTCAGATCTGAGTTGAATCTAAATGGGGGCGCTAGTCAAGGACCAAAGGGTGCCCTAAAGAGCCCCTTGTTCACACCAAGAACCAGTTGAATAATTCCTTGAAGACATGCTATAAATGGATGCCATGGGTTCATTAAGAATTTAAGATATCTAAAGTATTGTTATGCTACCTCAATCCTCCCTTGATAATACCCTTTTCTCTTTAACGCATTCTAGCAACATTCCAATAGGCCATTCCACTCACCTCTTGAGGGAATAGGCTTGGATTTATTCACCATTTTCTTTCTAGTTTATCATTGTAACAAGATATCTCCATTAGGGAACTCAATATCCCTGCCAAGGAGGAAGAGGGAATCCGTAATTCCTCCTTTCTCTACGATTTTTTTCCAACTAATATGGTTATCCATTGGTGGCATAATCTTGGTCATTTGGTTGATTGATTTTGGTTCAAATTTTCTAATGCATTCCAGTTTTGTTTCCTTAGTTGTTTTTAGTTTATTTACTTTTTTATTTCATGTGCTTGGATTTTTTAACTCTTGCACTAACCTCTGTCTTGTCTAGGAGGCCCAACTAGACTTGAAAGTACCCTTGTTTTTCTCACCCAAGTGACAAAACAAACACAACACCATGGAAATGGGACCTCTGAAACTATTACCTATGCAACTATGACCTTTGGAACTATTCCCTTTGTAAATTTGAACTTTGGAACTATGACCTATGGAACTATGACCCGAGGAACTATGACCTATGGAATTATGACCTATGGAACTGTGACCACGAGAACTATGACCCATGGAACCTTGACCCCTAGAACTGTGACCCCATGAACTATGACCAGTGGAACTATGACCTCAAGAACTATGACCTAGAGAACTATGACCTGTGGAATGACCTCATGAACTATGACCTATAAAATTATGATCTCGGGAACTATGACCTGTAGAACTGTGACCCCAGGAACTATGACTTGTGTAATTATGACCTTTGGAAATATGACCTATGGAATGACCCCAAGAACTATGACCTATGGATCTATGACCTCTAGAACTATGACCTCGAGGACTATGACTTGTGGAACTATGACTTGTGGAATTGTGAACCAAGGAACTATGACCCGTGGAACTAGGACCTCTAGAATTATGACCTATGCAATTATGACCCCATGACCCCATGAACCAAGGAACTATGACCCGTGGAACTAGGACCTCTAGAATTATGACCTATGCATATTTCTATGACCCCATGAACTATGACCCATGGAATTATGACCTTTGGAACTACTCCCTTTGGAACTTTGAACTCTGAAACTATGACCTATGGAACTATGACCTCTAGAACTATGCCCCCTGGAACTTTGACCTATGGAACTATGACTTATGGAATGACCTCTGGAACTATGACCCCAGTAACTATGACCTCTGGAACTATGACCTATGGAACTGTGACCCAAGGAGCTATGACCTGTGGAACAATGATCTCTCAAACTGTGACCCCAGGAACTATTACCCGTGGAACTATGAACTCTAGAACTATGACCTATGGAATGACCCCAAGAACTATGACCTATGGAACTATGACCTCGGGAGATATGACCTGTGGAAATACCTCTGGAAATATGACCCCAAAAACTATGACTAGTGGAACTATGACCTCTAGAACTATGACCCTGGGAACAATGACCTATGGAACTATGGCCTATGGAACTATGACACCAAAAACTATGACCTGTCGAACTATGACCTCTTGAATTGTGAGCCCAAGAACTATGACCCGGGAAAAATAATCACATCATGGATTCAGTTCTTGTTTATCTTCGTATCCTACAAGAATTTTTAAACAATCTTCATGCACATTCCTAAACAAAACCATGTTCAACTCTCTGAATTTAGCATGAACAAATACATGTTTAACTCTTCCAATTTAGCTTGAACAAATCCATGTTCAGCTTTTTGAATTAAATCAATACATTTTATTTTTTATACTTATATCGTGAAAATGGATCCTCAATTAACTAAAGGAAACATTGATGTATGTAAGGAAGTTTCTAAGACTTTAAACCATAGATGCTCTAGTCATTTTCAAACAACAAATTGACACAAATATTTTAAATTCAATACACACAACAACTTCAACTATTTATTCAAAAAATTGTTGAGTATAAAACTAATTACACAAATTGAAGCCCCTATTAACCCAGATAACATCATTACCTCATTAGCTGTAGGTTCAACAATGTTCTTCAAAAGTTCCTTTTTTCTTCAACTATTTTTCAAGGTTTTGGATATAAATGTTTCAAGTTTGGTGGAGGACAAAGATACTACAAGGCCAAAGAAGGGTGAAATGCTCCACTTGGAAGGGTAACTCGAGGT
>JZKD02S1852976.1:525754-543780 GCA_000966675.3 Picea glauca
AAGGTTGAACAATTAAATAATATATAATGAAAAAATAAATTTTTAATAAAAAATATTAATACATAATTTATTAAAAAAATATTGATAGGTTAAATTTCAACCTTAACTTTCTCTTCAATGTCAATTTTGTCTTCCAAGTTAAAAACAATGTTAACTTAACTATTGTTAATCCATTAAAAAAATTCAAATTTCTATAAGTGTTAATTTTTTCTACCAATTTAAAAGCAATATTTTACTTTTAACTGCAATGTGCAAACATTGCATAGTAAAAGAACCTTCCAACTAAATATAACTTCACTCTATAAAATAGTTGACCAATTAACAAGGTTTATCCACCTTGTTATCCAAAAGCATCTTGTATATTTATGAGAAGTACAAATGCAAAATATAAACACATCCCCAAAAAATAAAAATAAAACTTAATTGTTTCTTGCAAAGCCATGTTTTATAAAAACTAAAATGGATACATAAGGTTGATATGGGTAATATGGCCTGACAATAGTTTCTTCTATTCCTTCTAATTTAGGTGTTGTATAAGTGTAGGTTTTGTCTTTTTTCGTAAGAATTTAGTCACATAAATTTGGAGGAAATAACAATTTTATATTATTTAAATTGCATTTATGAATGCATAAATGGATTCAACATGCTGAAAAACTACTAGTCCATTCCGATTATACAATTTTAGCCACTCAAATCTGTAAATCCAACAAATTCTCACGAAATAATAAACAAAAAATATCCTCTGAAAAAAAAGAGGTCAAAATGTGTAGATCTTGCCAATGCCAGATTACAACTCTCCTCTCTACCTACTGGAATTGTAACTATAATTTGGTTTCTCTTCACATTCTCGGGTTGTATAATTATACAACTACAAAAACAGTGTCAAAGGATCAAAAATACTACTTTTGTCACCCAAAAACTGCCTAAAAGAATCAAGCTATACAAACATACAAAATGTATTATATAACAATGAGGCCTAAAAACCCTTTAGTATTCAATTAACAACATATTTTTAATCCATGGCACTTTGATTATGTTAAGGCATCATCTCCACCTTTTCTATCTCCCTACCCTCTCCACTTTCCTCACTATATGAAGAGGGAATAGATCCATAATCAAATGTCAACTCTATTAAAGGTGGGATATTCTCCCTTGCAAAGAGCATGACATGAGGGAATCTAATATCAAGGTGATCATGTAGAACAAACTGCATGAGAACATTAGAAGATGAACTATGCTTTATGAAGGGTGAAACATTCCCAAATTTGTTAGCATCTATTAGAAAGTTTAATGGTGGGAAAGACGGACTGGAATGATCTTGCTATTGTTTCTCACACAAGATGTCATAAACACTCCCCCATTCTATCCTTTTTTATACGTGGGACATCTTCACTGTCACTGTGATAAATAGTTGTTTGTTTTGCAACAGGGACCAACTACCTTGTATATTCAGAAATAAAGGCTCATGCCTTAATTGGATCCGAAGACCTTACACACAATCTCTTATCATTGGTTCTGAATACCTCTAAATGGAAATTTGAACCTTTTTGAGTTACTCTATTATGACAGCTCAGAGGGCACCTACACTGCTAATTTCATTCATAGATTAATAGTTTCCCCTTTATAAGAATACCATTAGAATTGTATGACATTTTTACGCAACCGCACCCCCTCGGAGTACGATCGTTTCCACCAGGACCTTCTCTTTCCTCGGCCCAAAGAGCTGAACCGCTCTTCAAATCCCTTATCGAGACTTTCCTGCACCCACAGAATGCTCGTTGGGATCTCCCTTCGTCCTATCAGGAAATCGGATTTAGCGCGATCGCAAGTCTTGGACTCACGGGTTCAGACCTCTCAAATCCCCGAAACTTGATGAAATATCCACTTCACGCCTTCCTCCTCTCCCATCGGGAATTACCCTATCAGGAAATCGGTACTCACGTGGTCGTGAGTCAGTGTTCTCATGAATCTCCAATTCCCGAACTCCGATGCCACCTGTCCTCTGCACTATCGCCTAGACCCCACGCTTTCCGGTTAAATCGGGAAATCGCGTTTCAAGAATTCACAAATTCTGTTGCCCCAATCCACAGGACCTTCCAAGTCCCGAACTCCAATATGCGATGCCACCAGTCGTCTTCTCACGACGAGACTCAACCCTCCGACACCTGGACTCCACTAGGGCACCTTTAACCCTGTCGGGAAATCGCGAATCACGATTCCATAATACACAAGACTCTTGTTTCTGGAAATCCCAAAGTGCCGAACTCCGAACTATCTGAGATCTCGTGACACGTGTCCCTGTTGTGATCAATGGTTCCGACCCTCTCGGGAAATCGCTAATCGCAATTTCATACACGAGACTTTTGGTTCCGGAAGTTTTGATTTTCCGATGAGCCGAGTCCCACTGACTTCCTGTCTCCTTCCCTGAACGCCAAGGCTTAACCCGTGCGCAACTCCCCATTATCTGATGGCTAATGGGATTTCGTTGGTTTCCTCTGCGAATCCTAACCGTTGATTCCTCCTCCTGAGGATTTCTTGAGGAGACTGAATGTTCTTTCTCAGAACTTGTTCTCCAACGTCTTCACCAGCAAACTTTGCTCGAATATTCCTCAACACGACCTCCTGTGCTCTCTTCCAACTGTAACATGAAGGTGCTATACCTCCTAAGATTTTCCCTCTAATCCTTTCAGAGATATTTGTGTGCACTCCTTGCGGCAATCATTCAACAACTCCTCAAGTGTTGAATCCTTCGGGCTCTGTGCACTTCCTGCAGTAGCAGTCTTTGAATATTTTGCTCAGAATTGCAACTCTGAGACTTCTTCTTCAACCTGCGCACTCCTTACACGGCTTCAACAACCCAAATCAAATTCTGGGCGAATAAGAACAAAATTTAAACTATTGAGCCTCCATCAATGCACTCCTTGCGAATGAATTCAACTGCACACCTTGCAGGAATCTCCTGGCTCAGAGAGAGAAACAATTGAAACTTATTCTCTCCCTCCTTCAGACTTCAGTTTTGAAACATGAAATCATATGCACAACATATACAAAGCAAATGCATAACTAGAAATCAAACATTCATGAGCATAATATCAACACACAGAGAATAGACACATAACCATGGATTTGAATCAAAGCTTTCTTCTATTAATTCAATATTTGTACATGGATGTTCTCTACACAATTCTCTGCTTGCTCTTCCCTTCTTGCTCCTAAATGAATAATTGATGATGTTACAATGTACAAGTGAGGGTGTCTATATCCGTTTTCCCCCCTTCCATCTAAAACTGTCTAATCTAGAAATAAATCCTACCTACCTGCATTAACTAGATTAAATGCCTCCTATCTACTTTAGACAAGAGCGTATGGCTCGAGGTCTGATACAACATACAAAAGGTGCTCCTTCATAAAGTATTCATTTAAGACTTTCACTACAATCCCAAAGCACTTTCAAAATTTTGGGTTTGTTTGTCCAGCTAATCTCCGCTTGATGTGTTGGCTCGCTTGCTGAGTTGGCAATGCTTCTGCATCATACTCGTCGGCTTGAAAACTTTCATGGGATCTTTTCCATGAGCTCCCACATGGTTTGTCCATGCTTTTGAATGACTTCTTCTGTCTCCCAGCTAGCATCTTCCACTGGGTGATTCTTCCATTTGACCAGGTACTCGAACTATTGCTTGTGCCTGGTCTTCTTTCCCACTCTCTTGTCCAGTATGCACTCCATCTGTGGCTTCTCTACTACTGGCATCTGTTTCTGCCACTGGATTTCTGGTTTTTCACCTCCTCCAGCTCCTGCTTCTCCAGCCCTGTATGGGTATAAATCTGCCACATTTTATATCGGAGATATTCCTATGCCCTCCGGCAGTTCAATCTCATAAGCGTTTTCTCCGAGTTTCTTTTGGACTCTGCATGGCCCAATCTTCTTCATTTTTAGCTTATTGTATGTTCCCCTTGGGAACCTTTCCTTTCTCAAATGTTTCAGAACCAAATCACCAACTTCGAATTGAAGTTATCTCCGATGTTGATCTGCTCTATGTTTGTACTCCTGATTTGAGTCAATCAGTCGTTGCTTCACCTTGCTGTGAAGTTCTTTCATCGCCTTAGCAAACTCTTCTGCACTAGCACTTCTAGTCGCAGTCTGTTCTGACTCCCTAAGTTCAGAAACTCGCCTCAGTTGTGTCCCATATACAATCTGAAATGGGATTTTCCCTGTACTCTGATTCATTGAATCGTTGTATGCGAACTCTGCCTGTGGTAATATGTTGTCCCAGCTGCTATGGTGTTCCGTCACCAAGCTTCTCAGCAAGTCTCCCAGACTTCTATTGACCACCTATGTCTGTCCATCCGTCTGAGGATGGTAAGTTGGACTAAATGCCAATTTAGTTCCTAGCTTCTTCCATAGTGTTCTCCAGAAATGCCCTATGAATTTGGTGTCCCTGTCCGAAACTATAATTTTTGGCAATCCATGGAGACGAATGACCTCCTTGAAAAACAGATTTGCAATGTGTGTCGCATCGCTAGTCTTCTGGCATGGGATAAAATGTGCCATCTTTGAAAATCTGTCCACCACCACAAATATGGAATCAACCCCTCTCTACATCCTCGGAAAACCCAATACAAAATCCATGCTAATTGCCTCCCAGGGTCTCTCTGGTATGGGAAATGGATGATAAAACCCTGCATTCTGTTTTCTCCCCTTCGAATGCTAGCAAATCCTGCATTTGTCAACAAATATCTTGACCTCCGCTCGCATGCCTGGCCAAAAATATGATTCGCTCATCTTGGCGAATGTTTTGTCATGGCCAAAGTGTCCTGCCAATCCATCACTATGCTTCTCTTTTAACAAGTTCTCCCTCATGGAGCAATTTGGAATACATAGTTGATTGCCTCTGAACAACAATCCCTTCTGGATCATATAATCTATCCAAGGACTTCGATCTCTGAGAACTGGATTCTCAGCTACTTCATATGCCTTTCCAAAATCTGCATTTCCCGCATACATGTCCTTGAGATTTTCAAAACCCAATGTTTTGACCCAGAACTCCTGCAATAGTAAACATTTCCTACTCAAAGCATCAGCCACTTTGTTAGCAGCACCTAAAATGTGTTTAATTACAAACGTGAAATTCTACATATACTCCACCCATTTAGCATGTTTCTGATTCAACTTCTCCTGTTGACTCACAAACTGTAATGCATGATTATCGTTGTACAATACAAATTCTTTTGGGATCAAGTAATGCCTCAACTTCTTCAATGCCTGTATGATAGCATAAAACTCCTTATCATACGTGGAGTATTTCATCTTTGCTTCATCTAGCTTCTCACTGAAATATGCAATTGGTCTATCCTCCTGACTCAAGACCGCTCCTATGGCAAAGCCACTTGCATCACATTTCACCTGGAACACTTTCAAAAAATCTGGTAACACCAAAACTGGTTGTTCTGTGATCTTTCGCTTCAACAGATTGAAGCTCTTCTCTGCCTCTTCAGTCCAATGAAAAGACTTATGTCTTTTCTTGACTGTCTCCATCATTGCTGCACTAATTCCACTAAAGTTCCTAATGAATTTTCTATAGAAACTTGCCAATCCATGGAAACTTCTCACCTAGAAAACATTTCTCGGTGATGGCCAATTTTTAATTACTTCCACTTTACTTGGATCCATATTCAATTCATTTGTCGATATGACAAATCCCAAGTAAATGAGTTATGTCTTCATAAATGAAGATTTCCTCATGTTGATCAACAGCTTCTCCTGCTGTAGTTTCCTCATCACGGTGGCCAAATGTTTCAAATGATCGGCCTTTGTCTTGCTGAAAATTAGTATATCGTCCAGATATATGACGACAAACTTTCTGATGAATTCCATCAGGACTTCACTCATCAGCCTCATGAATGTGCTTTGTGCATTTGTCAAACCAAACGGCATGACCAACCATTCATACAAACCCTCATTTGTCTTGAATGTTGTCTTCCACTCATCACCTTCCCTCATGTGAATCTGATGATATCCGCTCTTCAGATCAATCTTTGAAAAATAATTTTCTCCACTCAGGCAATCCATCAGATTTTCCATTCTTGGCAGTGGAAACCTGTACCTGATGGTAATTTTGTTGATTGCTCTTGAATCGGTGCACATTATCCAACCTCCATCTTTCTTCGAACTAAGCATTATCGGAACAACACACGGACTAAAGCTTTCTCTGACCAATCCTTTGTCCAACAACTCCTGGACCTGCTTCTTAACCTCCTCATTCTCCTGCGGTGTCAACCTGTACACAACTTTGTTCGACAAACTGGCTCCTGGTATAAGGTCTATGTGGTGACTCACACTCCTCATCAGTGGCAACGAACGAGGTAGTTCATCCACTATGATGTCAGCGAACTCTTCCAGTAGTCCCTGAATCTCATCTGGTAATTCATCCACTCTTGTGCTAGTCATAACAATCCTCGGTTTCCTGACCACGAAGAATTGTGGATCTTCCTTCTTCTCAATCTCTGTGAGAAGTTCCTTCCCACTCATGAGAAGTATGGTGTTTTTCACTTCCGGCTTCATTTCTTTATCCTTTATCAGAAGCAATCTGTGTGTCCTCCCATCTTTCTGTAAATTATATGTGTCCATCCTCCCATCATGAACCACATTCGGTCATATTGCCATGGTCTACCCAGCAATAAATGACATACATCCATGGGAATGACATCACATAAGACCTTATCATTATAACCTCCTATATTGAATTCAACTAAACACTATTTAGTGAAACTCACCTGATGTCCCTTCTGTAGCCATGAAACTTTGTATGGACTCGGGTGATCAGTTGTTTCCAGCTCCAATTTCTCCACCATCTCGGCCGAAACGAGATTGTCTATGCTACCACTATCAACAATGACCTTGCATACCCTGTCCTTGGTTTTGCAAGCTGTCCTGAACAGTCTGATCCTTTGAGCTAAACTTTCCTACACCTCCTTCGCAGGTGTTATAAGGACTTTATGCATCGCAAGCGATATTCCACCTTCTACACCCTCGGTCTCAACATCACGTCTCTGAGCTTCAGTGATGTGAACTTCTCCACTATCTTTCTTTTTCTCTGGAAACTCGAATGACCTGTGCCCATTCTTTCCACATGTGAAGCATGTGATTACTCCACCTCGGTCTCTTCCCCTACCTCTGGTACGAGGAAAAGTGTTTGTGTCAGCATAATCTCCCTTCTGCTCATTATGTTGTCCTCTTTGTTCAACCTGTGGCTGTCACTGTGAGGTTCCACCTCTCTCAATCTTACCCTGGGGTTTCTTCCATTCCTCCTTGGGCTTCTGATATTTCTCCTGGGAAACTATCTTGCCTCTAGGCTGACTTCTTCCTTGCCCTCGCTGACCTTGCTTATGGCTCAGCTTCTCTTCTTCTTTTAGATCCATCTGATAAGCATCCTCCACCATTCTGATGGTAACCATGCTTAATTCATCTTGAATGTTGTATCTCAGACCATTCAGATATCTGGCAACCTTCTCATCATTGCTCTCCTGATGACCTACTTTGATGTTCAGTCGATAGAATTCCTCAGTGTATTCTTTCACTGTCATCAGCTTCTGCCTCAGGTTCTGCATCCTCCTGAACAATGTGATTTGGTAATCCCTTGGGATGAACTTTGCCTTCATCTTTGCAATCATTCGATCCCAGATTTTGATCTTTTGCTTGCCTTTGGAACGTCTATCTGCTTGAAGCTCGTCCCACCATAATTTTTCATGTCCTTTCAATCGGGTGACAACATGCCTAACCTTTTTATATTCTTCGATATCCTCGTAATCGAAGTAGGTTTCAAGAGCTCGGATCCAATCCAGTAGCTCCTCTGCATCCAGATTTCCTTCGTAGACTAGAATGTCCATCTTCGCCTTCGCACCCATCCTGGCGATAGCTTTAATCAGTCACTCATTGGCTGCATCTTCGGCTGCAACTTCTCCTTATTGTTCCGCTTTAGCTTCTCCTTCGGGGTCTCTCAGATCTCCAACACTTGTTGTGCATCTCTGCGCTACTTCCATATCTTCCAATCTCTCTCTGAGATCACGTATCTGCCTTTCCATATCTGGATTTCCTGTCGGCCTGCCTCTTCTTCTCACCTCCCTATCTTCTGGGTCGGATGACTGTCATTCTCTTCTGGGCGGCATGGTGAATTCTCTCTCTCTCTGCTATAGAAAACAACGAGTCAATCCCTGCTCCGATACCACTCTGACGCAACCACACCCCCTCAGAGTACGATCGGTTCCACCAGAACCTTCTCTTTCCTCCACCTAAAGCGCTGAACCACTCTTCAAATCCCTTATCAGGACTTTCTTGCACCCACAGAATGCTCGTTGGGTTCTCCCTTCGTCCTATCGGGAAATCAGACCTAGTGCGATTGCAAGTCCTGGACTCACGGGTTCGGACCTCTCAAATCCCCAAAACCCGATGAAATATCCACTTCATACCTTCCTCGTCTCCCATCAAGAATTACCCTATCAGGAAATCGGTACTCACACGGTCATGAGTCACTGTTCTCACGAATATCCAATTCCCGAACTCCGATGCCACATGTCTTCTACGTTGTCGCCTGGACCCCACGCTTTCTGGTTAAATTGGGAAATCGTGTTTTGGGAATTCGCAAATTCTGTTGCGTCAATCCACAGGACCTTCCAAGTCCCGAACTCCGATATGAGATGCCACCAATCGTCTGCTCACGACGATACTCAACCCTCTGACACCTGTACTCCACTAGGGCGCCTTTAACCCTGTCGGGAAATCGCGAATCGCGATTCCATAATACAAAAGACTCTTGTTTCCAAAAATCCTGAAGTGCCAAAATCTGAACTATTCGGGATCTCGCGACACGTGTCCTTCCTGTGATCAACAGTTCTGACCCTCTCGGGAAATCGCTAATCGTGATTTCATACACGAGACTTTTGGTTCCGGAAGTTTCGATTCTCCGATGAGCCGAGTCTCGCTGACTTCCTGTCTCCTTCCCTGCACGCCAAGGCTTAACCCATGAGCAACTCCCCAAGATCTGATGGCTAACGAGATTTCGTTGGTTTCCTCTGCGAATCCTAACCGTTGATTCCTCCTCCTGAGGATTTCTTGAGGAGACTGAATGTTCTTTCTCAGAACTTGTTCTCCAAAGTCTGCACTAGCAAACTTTGCTGGAATATTCCTCGGCACGACCTCCTGTGCTCTCTTCCAACTGTACCATGAAGGTGCTATACCTCCTAAGATTTTCCCTCTAATCCTTTCAGAGATATTTACGCGCACTCCTTGCGGAAATCATTCAACAACTCCTCAAGTGTTGAATCCTTCCGGCTCTGCGCACTTCCTGCAGCAACAGTCTTTGAATATTTTGCTCAGAATTGCAACTCTGAGACTTCTTCTTCAATCTGCGCACTCCTTGCATGACTTCAACAACCCAAATCAAATTCTAGGTGAATAAGAACAAAAGTTAAACTACTGAGCCTCCATCAATGCACTCCTTGCGGATGAATTCAACTGCACACCTTGCAGGAATCTCCTGGCTCAGACAGAGAAACAATTGAAACTTATTCTCTCCCTCCTTCAGACTTCAGTTTCGAAACATGAAATCATATGCACAGCATATACAAAGAAAATGCATAACTAGAAAGCAAACATTCATGAGCATAATATCAACACACAGAGAATAGACACATAACCATGGATTTGAATCAAATATTTATTCTATTAATTCAATATTTGTACATGGATGTTCTCTACACAGTTCTCTGCTTGCTCTTCCCTTCTTGCTCCTAAATGAATAATTGATGATGTTACAATGTACAAGTGAGGGTGTCTATATCCGTTTTCCCCCCTTCCATCTAAAACTGTCTAATCTAGAAATAAATCCTACCTACCTGCATTAACTAGATTAAATGCCTCCTATCTACTTCAGACAAGAGCATATGGCTGGAGGTCTGATACAACATACAAAAGGTGCTCCTTCATAAAGGATTAATTTAAGACTTGCACTACAATCCCAAAGCACTTTCAAAATTTTGGGTTTGTTTATCCAGCTGATCTCTGCTTGATGTGTTGGCTCGCTTGCTGAGTTGGCGATGCTCCTGCATCACATTTTCTTTCCATTTCTCTGAGAACACAAGAAATTAATTGGACCACACCCACCTACACATGCACACCCTTTAGAAGAGTCCAACTACACTAGAGAATTTTGGTACCTAAGTGGTCTACTGGTATACTCAAATGGGGTGGCCCTTTTTCATTGTCTACATTGTTAGCATGAGAGATTCGTAATTTCTCACTCCTTAAGCATATGTATGAACGAAGAAGACATACTCTTAATAGGGGTTCAGCCTTTCAAAAGATGGTGTTTTTTAAGAATTGATGAACCAAGCTTTGGTTGACCTGGTATCCTCTGAAGCTTGTACTTAAAAATTCCACATCTTGAATGCCTTTTTTCTAACCAAGAGTGTTCAATTTTACAGAGACCACCATAAATATAAATTTTTCCAAGACTCCTACTATCTTTCACACCACAAATCACATTGATCTCAACTCTATAGTGCATGCTTCGTTCCAAAGAAATATTACCTCTCTAGAGCTTCTGATCAACACTCTGCTTCTTATCCAATATGAGACTATTGCCTTCTTGCATAGTGTAAATCAACATATCACCTCCATCCACATCATCTTCACAACCACATGAAGAAATGATATTGATTGGCACAGGCTCATTCCATTGATTGTTTTGAGAAGTAATGAAATCAATACCAACCTGACTTGGGCCATGTAAACCAATTACAGATATTTCCATGCGAAAATAAAAGTGATCATCCACATGAAGACCTAGGACTGAACCTATAAATATTCTACCTCGTTTATCCACTTCCCTCTATCCATCATTATGGTCCCTACCTTTAATTCAACACACCTTGTTCCTCCACCTTCTTCCTTTCATAATTCATATTCATTCATCAGATTGTGCCACAAGGCATCATATTTCATCAGAGCATTCCTGACCTATTCCATGTCATCACCATATGACAATGCATTCTGTTAAGTGGAGCAAACAATTGATGTCTCTTTGATATCTCGCTTGTGTGTTTTCCAATATGTTGTCATATGTGCAAGCATATTGCCATGATTTTTTTGCATGGCCCATGTTCCAAGCACATTCAGGTCCTTGAAGTGACCCAAACTCATAGCAAGAACAGATCTCAATTGATTGACATTAGGTACTTGAGTATTGATACTACAAATATTCAGTTTAGGTACAATCCCCCTCTGCATTTTGGCTTATGGAGTAGATTTCCATTGGTTCTTATAATCGACTTTCTTCAGTACTATTAAGTTAAACAAGTTTTTCAATTTCAAGACTGTGGAGTCCAACACCTCTGCTGCATTACTTTTCCCTACTATGACCCCTGCAAAAATTTCACTACTATTTAGTGTTGACTCTGTCACTCTTGCAACATTGCCTCCTACATTGGCCAATTCAGTCATTCCACCCATATTGTCTATTCTTGTTGTTACATTTACGTTCAATCTAGTAGCCTTTGCCAGTCCTACAAAATTCCCTCTTCCTTCTTTAGCCCTTGCAGTGATTTCACTTCCACACTCTTGCTTCAATGTGACCACTCCTACATAATCCCTTTTCCTTCTTTGGCCCTAGCATTATTTTCACTTCAATACTCTTTCTTCACTGTAACTAGTCCTACAGAATTCACTTTTCCTTCTTTGTCCCTGGAACTGCTTTCACTGACATACCCTTTCTTCACTGTAACCAGTCCTACAAAATACCCTTTTCCTTATTTGGCCCCGGAAATGCTTTCACTTCCATACTCCATCTTCATTGTCACCAATCCTATAGGATTCCCTCCTCATTCTTTGGCCCCAACACTGATTTCACCTCTACAGGTGGTGCTTTGCTTGGGTTGTTAACTTTCATAGGAAAATGTCCAATAGTATAATAACACAGTTGAATGTTCCTACCCATTTCAAAACTAGCGTTGTTCCCTCTACTTTGACAATGGTTCTGATTAACAGGTGTCAAATTTGAATTCATATTCATGGGAATTTGCATCAACATATATGCATGTAATGGGTAGGCGTTCTTTTGAGTGCCTACTTCGGATTTTCACTATTCATTGCTTGTCCGTTGGTGCTTACAGTTAAATTCATGGCTCTTTGTAGATATGAAGGATTATTCATGAGATCCTTTCCATGACACAGTTTTTGGCAGATGCACAATGCGCCATGTTTTTTAAACCACTTTAAATGTCTCGTAGTTTGATTCACATCTATCTCCACACAAAATCAAAACCTCACTATGGTTAAGTCGACACAAGAGGTCATACTCCTTCCATCCATATCGTTCTATGAATGATCAGACCAAATATAAATCTAAGTGATACATGGTCAGTGTGGAGTCGTTTGTAGTGAGTGTGACCATGTGACAAAATGAATGTCTGCAGGCAGGGATTCCTTTTAAGTCTGGCTATCCTGGTTGTGTTTCAAATTTTGAAAAAAATTGAAACAATAGGGCGGGCAGGGAAAGTTTAAAAAAAAATCAAATGGTGGAGGGAGGGCACGAGCAACAACATTAAAGCGTCCATCTCCCTACGTTAGCTGGCTCAAAAGTTGAAATGCCACGTGGATGACTTTACTGGCATGGACCAGGCCCGGAATTTCAAATTTTCTTTACTTGTCAAATAGAAATAGAAATTTGATGACGGGTTTTTGTTTTCCATTCTCGTCACTTCATGTTTTATGTAAATTTATGACTGTACAAATCCAAAATCATTTTCCCCTTTTTGTTCTTTTTCTTATTTGCAATCTAGATTTTATCACATTTATCCTTGGGTTTAGATTGTTTGAGTTTCATTAGTATATATTTTATTAAATCCATGCTAACTTTTTTTCAAAGAACAGTCTTCTAGTAGACATTTAATATCGTTTGGATCCAATTTTATTGTTTATCTTTTGATCTATCACTTTGTATGTTGAGGCATCTTGAAAAGAAACAAATCCAAATATCTTGTGGATGCCCTAATGTATCTCTTTTTATTGGAACATTTGCATCAAATTAATTATAACTAGACCCTTTGTCACATTCTCCTGCAGTTCTTTGTATGAGTAGTTTTCTAGAAAATCTCAAGTATCCAATAAGTATCTAAAGGGGTCCAACGACCTACCTCAAAGTGAAAAACACTAACACTCTTTATTATTGTTTAAGGGTTGCTTATTGTTGTTTAGAACTGAAAATATTTGAATATACTATGATGTTGGTATTGATTGCATTACTTGCAAGCATTTTAAGACATTATTGACACTTTTCATCTCTGGTAACCAAACGAAATCATAGGGAGTTCAATGACCTTTCCAAATTTTGAACATTGTCATCTCTTGAGGGTCTTTTCCAAGGTCTTCTTAATCTCATAAACTGTAGAATACATAGTGTGTAAGTGAGGGTGGTATAATTATTCCATAGGCTACATTTTAGATGTTTATTACTTTATATAACTCTTTCTAACATATCGATGTCAAAAACATGCCAATGACCTTACAAAAGTGCTTATTGTTTCTCTTTTTCATGATTGTCTAAGCACTAGTTCACTGTCTAAAATTTGTAATTTGAGTCTCAAGTAACATTGACGGTGCATGTTAGTCAAAGATAATTTTTTCTAGGGTTTAAAGATAATACTTGTAAACAAATGTGACAAGAACTTGATGCAAAATCTATCATTATTTAGCGTTATAGATTGGCACTAATTTGAGAAAAGGTTTAACATGGTAATATTTTAAACTTGTAACATCTAGTGTATTTCACTATCATATCACATAGCTTAAATATCTCCTTTTGCAATATATAGTGCTTAGACATGATCATGGATTATCAACAGTATTTATGATAAACAATTGATGCACCTATAATTAATCAAATCTTCTCATTGATTACTGTGCCACTAGTCCAAAACACTTCATAATTGCATTAACTTCGATGGTGGTCTATGGTTTGGATGCTCTCATTTATCTTGTTGTCCTAGTGGTATATTTCATGGTATGAGATAATGTTATGCTCAACACTAAACCTATCATGTTACTCAATTAAGAAAATTCTATCATTGGTTATTATGTTTTGAATGGTCTAAACAAGAACACACTTTGTGCAATTTGATTGGTAAAAAATTTGCATTTCATTTGTTGGATGGTAAATGGTGAATGGTACATGGTTATGATACATTCATATTTCATATTTGGATGCAATACAAACATTTTAAGTTCCAAGTATATTTAAAGTGAACATTGTTGTTTGTGTTGTATTCTCTCCAAGATCATTTTCAATTGTCTTATCTTGTACTTAATGTGTTTTACCCCTAAGAGAAGATAGAGATCCTAACTCAAACCAAGTCCTAAGGCTTCCCCATACAAATACAAAGACATTAATTAGTTTTAATCCCCTTAGAGAAATGCTCCCTAGGTTAGAAACCCTAGCCTTAAAGCGTAGAGGCAAGGCCACTAAGGTGACAGTTGCCAATCTATTGCCCCAAGATCTCCTTTGCAGGGTAGGGACTCTCCCTTAGCAAGATTTTGAGTGGTAGCAAGGAATATTCTAGATTCACTGAGAGGTACAATCCTCGAGCGAAAACCATTGGGTTATTGATTACAACTTAAGAGACTTATAAAGCAAAGAAATTGTAGAGGCTAAACCTTTGACTTGAATCAAAACATGAATGTGTTGAGAAAATTCCACATCCCTAAAAAAATCGATTTTAAATATACATGCAAATATTTAAAAATAATGTCATAGGATATGGAAATCCAAGAAAAAACTTAAGATAGGTGCATTAGAGTCACTCCCTACCAACAATCATGAGATTGTTTCATGAAATCCACACTTAAAAGTAGAATAATTCTTTTACCATGCTTGATCACACACATACTTCAAGTACACATCTATACCAAGTAATGGAGCATGCATAACAACACACATTAAATATTTATTAGATCCAAACCAAGAAGTCACAACACAACACCAAAGCTCAGTCAAATGCTATGTTGAAGATAAGAGAAAATCATCCCAAGTGATTAATTTCAGAATATACAAATTTCATATTTTTTCATTGTCACAAGGAAATCCCATCCTCAACACCCACACACGTTGATGACCAAATCAAAACTCAAATAGGTACCTTGTGCCTACCAAACACTCAAGGTAGTGTTACTCCTTAATTATGTCCAAGACACAAGACACCATTGTTAGATGTCTAGTACTCAAAAAAATTGAATATCATATATAGTTGAATAATTACAATAGTGATGATTACGACATATTATAAATGAACTTAGAATACCTAATATTAACTCCAACTCTACCAACCACTATGAGCTCTAATTAGAAATCCACTAATAATGTACAAAAAAGACATTAATCATTGCTCAAAGCTAGCTAAGTGAAAATCAACCACTACACTAACAATTGATATAAAATGAGTTATAAATATCTTTTATGGCCAATAATAAACCATAAAATTGATCTTAAACTAAAGAGAACTCAATAATTAAATCTACTCAACCCCAACCAATGCGCTCTTTCACAAGAGTGGAGTTGACAAGAAAGACATACCACGCTAAAATAACGCTAAAGAAGAAAGGAAAAAATAATGCATTGAAAGAAAGGAAAAAAAATAATGAACACATAACATGAATGAATAAGTAGTATTGATGTTCACAAGAATAAAATGAAATTCACTATAAACCTTGAAAAAAAGGTTGAACAGTTAAATAATATATAATGAAAAAATAAATTTTTAATAAAAAATATTAATAAATAATTCATTAAAAAAATATTGATAGGTTAAATTTCAAGCTTAACTTTCTCTTCAATGTAAATTTTGTATTCCAAGTTAAAAACAATGTTAACTTAACTGTTGTTAATTCAATAAAAAAAATTCAAATTTCTATAAGTGTTAATTTTTTTTACCAATTTAAAAGCAATGTTTTACTTTTAACTGCAATGTGCAAACATTGCATAGTAAAAGAACCTTCCAACTAAATATAACTTCACTCTATAAAATAGTTGACCAATTAACAAGGTTTAGCCACCTTGTTATCAAAAAACATCTTGTATATTTATGAGAAGTACAAATGCAAAATATAAACACATCCCCAAAAAATAAAAATAAAACTTAATTGTTACTTGCAAAGCCATGTTTTATAAAAACTAAAATGGATACATAAGGTTGATATGGGTAATATGGCTTGACAACAGTTTCTTTTATTCCTTCTAATTTAGGTGTTGTCCAAGTGTAGGTTTTGTCTTTTTTCGTAGGAATTTAGTCACATAAATCTGGAGGAAATAACAATTTTATGTTATTTAAATTGCATTTATGAATGCATAAATGGATTCAACATACTGAAAAACCCCTAGGGCACTCCAATTATACAATTTAAGCCACTCAAATCTGCAAATCCAACAAATTCTCACGAAATAATAAAAAAAAAATATCCTCAGAAAAAAAAAAAAAAAGCCAAAATGTGTAGAACTTGCCAATGCCAGATTACAACTCTCCTCTCTACTTACTGGAATTGTAAATATAATTTGGTTTCTCTTCACATTCTCGGGTTTTATAATTATACAACTACAAAAACAATGTCAAAGGATCAAAAATACTACTTTTGTCACCCAAAAACTGCCTAAAAGAATCAAGCTATACAAACGTACAAAATGTATTATATAACAATGAGGCCTAAAACCCCTTCAGTATTCAATTAACAACATATTTTTAATCCATGGCACTTTGATTATGTTAAGACATCATCTCCACCTTTTCTATATCCCTACCCTCTCCACTTTCTTCACTATATGAAGAGGGAATAGATCCATAATCAAATGTCAACTCTATTAAAGGTGGGATATTCTCCCTTGCAAAGAGAATGACATGAGGGAATCTAATATCAAGGTGATCATGTACAAAAAACTGCATGAGAACGTTAGAACATGAACTATGCTTTATGAAGGGTGAAACATTCCCAAATTTGTTAGCATCTATTAGAAAGTTTAATGGTGGGAAAGACGGACTGGAACCATCTTGCTAGTGTTTCTCACACAAGATGTCATAAACATTCCCCCATTCTGTCCTTTTTTATACATGGGACATATTCACTGTCACTGTGATAAATAGTTGTTTGTTTTGCAATAGGGACCAACTACCTTGTATATTCAGAAATAAAGGCTCATGCCTCAATTGGATCCGAAGACCTTACACACCATCTCTTATCATTGGTTCTGAATACCTGTAAATGGACATTCGAACCTTTTTGAGTTATTCTATTCTGACATCTCAGAGGACACCTACACTGCTCATTTCATTCATAGATTAATAGTTTCCCCTTTATAAGAATACCATTAGAATTGTATGACATTTTCTTTCCATTTCTCTAAGAACACAAGCAATTAATTGGACCACACCCACCTACACATGCACACCCTTCAGAAGAGTCCAACTACACTAGAGAATTCTGGTACCTAAGTGGTATACTAGTATACTCAAATGGGGTAGCCCTTTTTCATTGTCTACATTGTTAGCAAGAGAGATTGGTAATTTCCCACTCCTTAAGCATATGTCTGAATGAAGAAGACATACTCTTAATAGGGGTTCGACCTTTCGAAAGATGGTGTTTTTTAAGAATTGATGAACCAAGCTCTGGTTGACCTGGCATCCTCTGAAGCTTGTACTTAAAAATTCCACATCTTGAATGCCTTTTTTCTAACCAAGAGTGTTCAATTTTATAGAGACCACCATAAATATAAATTTTTCCAAGACTCCTACTGTCTTTAACACCACAAATCACATTGATCTCAACTCTATAGTGCATGCTTCATTCCAAAGCAATAATACCTCTCTAGAGCTTCTGATCAATGCTCTGCTTCTTATCCAATATGAGACTATTTCCTTCTTGCATAGTGTAAATCAACATATCACCTCCATCCACATCATCTTCACAACCACATGAAGAAATGATATTGATTGTC
>JZKD02S1852976.1:561874-572025 GCA_000966675.3 Picea glauca
ATTAAATTGACAAAATGTAATATCCAAGTCATATTTTCTGGTAAAAGATGAAAGGAATAACTTCTGACATGATGAAAGACAAAAGACCGAAAAGGATAACTTCTGACATGATAGGAAAAGGTAGTTGGTATTGATGGGAAAACAATTAATATTCAAAACAAAGTTGGCAAGGAAGTCAATAAGAAAGATGATTTGACAAGAGGAGATAGGTCCAAAATCGGAGGAGCAGTTTCCAAGGATAAGCACTGAGGAACAGTAATGATTGTTTTTGCAAACGTGTCAACCTGTTAACAGGGTTCTGCAGGTTTTATGCAAAAGCTCTCTAGAATATGCCTTGAGCATAATAATTTATTGACAAATTAAATAATTAATTAACAGATTGTAGAGGATATATTATCAATGATTGATAAATGGTAAAATTATTGGTAATGGAGATGGTAATGGAGAGTAGTAATTCAATTTATTGACAAATTAAATTGAAAAATTGTTTGAGAGATTAAATTAGAGAGTACATATTAAATAATCAACGGACAAATTGATTGATAGATTAAACTCAACTGACAAATTAGAGAGTACATATTAAATAATCAATAGATAAATTGATTGATAGATTAAAATTGACAAATTAGAGATTACAGATTAAATAAGGCGTAGGATAAACCCTAAACGAAAGGGATCTTTGCCGAATACCGCCAATCTCTTACTCCGACAACCACTGATCTCTTATCCCGGCCACTACATAATCCGACCGACGGAGATTGTACTCACTCAAACGAGGTTACCGTTAGTTTGTATAGTCAATGCCAACGAAGCCATCTGTTAGGCTTCTTTACTTTTGAGCCAGTTGACATACACGATATGAATGCTTTAATGTTGCTGCTCATTCCCTCCATCTTTCGTTTCAATTTTTTTCAAAATATCCACTCCCGTTAGTTTGATGCCCAGTTTTGGTCTATCCAAGAAAAGTAGAGCACACAAAGAAATGCAACCAAGATCGTGTTCGATTCACCGAGAGAGCACTGGAAGATGCAAATGTTCCCTATTATATTTTGAAGTGGTCTGAATTCCATCGGCCACCATCCTAATTACCTGGGACTCTTGAATGGGCTGCCAGGATTTTTGGTGAAAAGTGAGCTAGTGTAGGGTTTATGTATCAGATGTAGGTTGTTGACCTGGAAGCAGGGAAGGTGTTCATGCCTCCCAACATCATCAACATATCGGTGTCGATTCCAATAACAGTTATAATACATTGTATTTGACTCCTCCGGGTTAGTGGTTTATCAATAGGGTGGTGGAAATCTACTACAATTACTCAAGTTTGGTTCAGTGTATTTAAATTTGTAAATGCATAAATCAACACGTTGTACCTGTATACTAGCCACAATTCCTTCCCCAACTCATATGGTGCTCGCTGACATCTAAACCTGGTGGCTTGTTTTGACCGTGTCTCTGGTTTGATTCCCCACCAAGGTCGTTGCTTTCAGACACTTCAACGAATTAGGGCGTTTGCAACTCTAGTGGGACTCGTTTTCGTGGACAAAATTTAAATCGCTTCAGCCAAGTAAAAGAATCGGGCATTTTCAACTCTAGAGGGGGACTCATTTCCATGCACAGAATTTAACAGATGTCAGGGTTAGAGCAAATAATGGGGTCTTTGCTTTTGATCGCTTCAACGAATTTGGGCATTTTCAACTCTCTCGGGACTCGTTTCCATGTACAAAATTTAACGGGGGTCACTTTAGCTAAGTTTAGATTTGGGCATTTTCAACTCTAGTGGGACTGGTTTCCATGGACAGAATTTAACAGATGTCGAGGTCAGAGCAAAGAAGAAGATAACACATGGTTCTTTGCAAGATACCGCACTGACCCCATTAGTTTTCAAGCAACTCTGGACTCAGCCTATGGGCCTGGCTATACAGATTGTGGCCCAATACAACATATTGGGTCTTGTTATGTGCCCAACAAATTGTTTGCCCTTGCCTCATTAGCATTCAACAAGTATTATCAAACGATCATGAAGGCACCAAGGTCCTAAGATTTCTAGGGCCATGCAATGGTCATAGAGGTTAGCCCAATAATATTAATATCCCCTCTCACCCAGTCTGTAACTCCAATGTTTTGTATATATCCCAACAAAAATGAAATATAATGTTCATTTTATTGTATAGTTTGTTTGTTATTTGAAGAGTTTATTTTTCTGCAAGCTTCTTCTAAAATGTTTGAGCTTCTATTAATGGTTGCCCAGGTTATCCCGGCTACTTCTATGCATTCGGGTGAATTCTTCTGCTCATTTTTTGTTGATATAAGGCATTTAGGGTCCTCTGGCATAGCTAGTGTAATTCTACATGCATGAGCGTACACTTCGCAATCCCAAAACAACTGGTTCTATGGTTCATAATAGTGTGTTCAGTACTATTGTTGTGTTTTTCAAGGTCTGGGCAAGAAGCTGTTGAGATAAACTGAGAGTTGGTCAAGAAATGTTGCACTTCTATGCGCATCCTCTTTGGTTTTATGTTTGTGGCTGATTATCACTTTTCTTGTGCCTTAATAGGCCATACTTCTGTGAAAACAACCTGGTTGAATATTTTATGGTAAAATAGTGAGTTAGCAACTGGTGTTTTGTGAGTACTTGCGTGTTCAGATTTTGATTGTGATTATCAGGCTAATATAGAAATCAGCCGATGAAATTGGGAAGGAAATGAATCTTGTAAAAAGTTGGTGGGCTTGATTTTATGTCATTTTTCTTAGTCATTCCTTTTGTAACATCCTGCTCTGGTGCACTGAGAAAACTTATTCTTTGAGGACACTTGCTCGCAAGTGATCTGGACTTTTATGATAAGAAAACATTTATCCTTGACTATGATGCGATATGATAGATGACTTGATGTTTTACTGCTTGATATGGACAGGTGCTATTGACTCGGTTTTACTAAGTGTGCAGGGTTTTTGACCTTGAGGATGCAGAGGCATCAACGGGACCCCTTGGACTCCGGATCGAGTCAGGGAGTGTGCTCTTGGGGTTGATTGTTTACTGTGATTTTAGTACATTTGATTTGATGATATGATGTGGACATGTTTTGACATGATTGTTGATGATGCAGGCTGACGATAGCTTGCCGACCAGACTCACATATGGAGTAAAGGGGCCACACACGATTTCCAGAGAGGTTGAGGGAGAGGTGTGGACAACAGCCCTGCCACATCCTACTAGCACTCTCGTCGTGGCTCGAACTGTAGGTTAACGATTACCTAGTTCGAGAGGATCCACGATGCCGTGAGGGCAGACTGCGACAGTCGCTCACGATGATTCTAAGGGGTCTGTAATAAGGCGGGGGCCTTATTACTTATAGCCCTTAGTCTCCCACAAGTTCACCTGGCGGAGTGTTGACTCCAGGGGTTATTGATGTCTACCAATCAATCAAGAAGCGAGTGGCACCCTTGGAGCAAGTGGTGCATCCTGAAGGGCACGTCGTGCAAAGGAAACAAACAAGGCGAGTGGCACCCTTGGAGCACGTGGTGCATCGTTAAGGGAACATCGCGCAAAAGAAACACACGAGGCGAGTGGCACCCTTGGAGCACATGGTGCATCCTGAAGGGCACGTCGCATTGATATTGATGAAGGAACAAACCTAGATGGCCCTAAGACTTTTAACACATTAAGAAATTCTTAAAACAACTTCCCTAAATAATTGTCACCCAGTTCAGAATCTAAGTCCTATCTCTAAAACTTCTCTAGGGTAAAATTTTGTTTAACCTTAAGAAAAAGACCCTATAAAAATACAAATAAAAATTTAAAACTAAGAACCACTTAAGTAATAGTTTTGGTCTTCATAATTTTTGGGGGTAAAATGAAGAGAGTAATAATTTAATTAAAATCCATGGTTTTAAATTGTAAAGAAGAAATAAATTACTTAACTTGTGAAAGTGTAAAAAGATTTCAAATTAATAATAAGAGGAAAAGAGTAAATAGCGCAACTTCCATTTTGGCCCTAAAAAAAGGGGGGGAAAGAAGAGAATAATAAAAATTAGGAAACTAAGGAATGGGGGGAAACATAATAAGGGAAAGAGGGGAACTTATGGTAAAAAGCGAGGTCAACATAGTAAGGAATCTGCAGTTAAGAACCTTCTAAAATGAACTAAATTAGCAGTTTCATTTTAGGGGAAAGTATTTAAACCTGTGAGGGAATCTAGGAACACCTAGGAGTAAATTTAGGAGCAACTCTAGGTGGTTGAGGGAAATGAAACTTTTATTAGTTTAAAGAAAATATTTTTGGAGAAAACAGGGGGATGGACGACACTTGTGCGAAGGAGAATATTTAGAAGATTTTCATTAAAACTTAATTTAAATGTGATTTAGGGAATGTTGGAGGTTCTAAAAACTCTATAAAAGAAAGGGAAGATGAGGAAGAAGGGGATCGACTATAAGCGTAACGTTACACTGCCGGAATTGTGATTTGACTGATTACTTGTGGGGAGTTGGGATTTCTCAGCTCAGATAGGAGTGGTAGCTCGGCCTTGCAAGGCGAGCTGGGAAGCTAGACCTACCATCTAGATAGTGTGCGGCTCCTTTGCGGCTCAGGGGGCTAAGGGGGAAGCAGAGTACCCCTAGCGATTGGCTGGGAGGTACCGGTGAGGTCTTGACAGTCGGCGAGCGGGAACGACACAGATCGCGCGGACGTCCTTCGAGGTAGGCGATAAGGCAACGGTATGATCTGTATTTTAGTATATTAGAATGCATTACGACTTGCTGGGATCGATATATCGGGGTATTTAGATTGTTTGGCTACTTTTATTTATTTACCCGACGATCACCATTATGACTGCTGTAACTATGGTATTTATTTTAAATTCTCATGCGATACAGTATTACTGTTGCAATCATGTACATATTTATATTCTATGGGTTTCTTGGGGATAAAATACAACTAAATAGCTATCGAAAAACCTCAGATAATGAAATTTTTTACTGATGCTAATTACCTCTGTAAATAAAGTTTTTCCATCTATTTTTAATAGATATAAAAAAGACAATTAATTTCGTTCTGTCCCCTTTTTGTTACTGGCGTTTTCGTTGTATAATTCATCCTGCTTTCAGCCTTGTAGTCTGATTACTGAAGAAACTCCCGTCTAGCCATTTCGTTGTAAAGGGGTACTGAGAATGTTACTGGAAAATGGGTTGGCAATTGTTACTGTAATTTAGTTTGGCAATTTCATTTTTGGGTTGAAAATCCTTGCGATTGGTGGAGTTAATTCTTGGGTTGTTGGTTGTAACCCCTTGCGTGTCTTCTGCACTCTGGCCGATTCCACTAGCTGTCAGATGTGCGACTTGAACATGGTGGGTCAGGGTTTGTAGAATCTGCAACGCATGCATCTAATCCAAAGCCCTCATATGTGGCTATAAATGGAGCTTTAGTCCAATCTGTTTCCTTCTTCCTCCTTTGGTAGCCCACTGATCCCCATCCCAAAGGCTGCGCAGGATCCTCATAGGTTGGCTCTTGGATATGGGATACCTGCAGCTTCGTTGTTCTTGAAAACCCTAATGGGAACAGATTCAACAGACAACCTGTTCACAATATCTTGAGGTACCTATGAGCTGAGAAGTAACAGAATAACAGATAGAAATACGACTACTTTTATGATTTTTCAGAGATTGGTTTTACAGTGCACTGTACAAGATCTGGTTGTGATTCCAAAGGTTTGAGTAGTTATGGAAGATTGTCGTGGGATCAAACCACATGTTGATCCTCTCTTCTCCTTGTCCGGATCCTTTTACGATAATATTCTTTGCAGATTATAAAGCTGTCCCAATAGGTTTCCAAGAATATTCAATGTCAACTTCACCATGCGAGTGGTCGTTGTCTAATGACAACAGATGCAATTAATTGACCGCCTCCCTCGTTTTTAGTATGCGTTAATACCTCTGCGCATTTTTTGGGGGTATCTCTCTTTCTGGCAATTTCGCCTTGATTTGGCTGTTTGTTCCTTTCGACACGTGGCGAAGTTTCCTTTAGGGGACTCGAAATTCTTTAAATATGTGGCCTGTTACCCACGCTTCCCTTTCCTCACTTTACTGACAGCGAAGATTTTTCATCGATGTTGGACAGCCCTGTAATCGTTTATGGTTTAAATCCTTGGGGCGAATTGATTGATATTCCTTTCCATCAAATGAATTACCTTATTTATCACCCTAATGACTGCTACAGCACCGGAAACGGTTAGTAGTTTCCTTCTGGTTGTTTAAATGGCCATTAGTTTCCCTTTTGCTGACTTCGCTTTTCTTTTTTTGAAGACTTCAGCCTGGGCTGCCAGCTGGCTAGGTGTTAGTGCCCTGCGTTTTACCCTCACCCTTACCTGGCAGTAATTCTTTAACCGCTTTTAGCAGAAAAGATGCTTTATTTAGGGAAGATTTGATTCTCATTGTAATCGTAGAACAGCCTCAGGTTTGCAGTCGAATCTGATTAGTCACTTGCTTTTCAGACCACCTTGGATGTAATAGCCTCTAGATTTATCGAATCCCTTTGTAGATTCAGCCGATGAAATGGTCGTCGCCTGTAGTTGCGACCTGCGTCCTATTCCTTGCTCCCCAAAGGCATTTATTTTTTATACCTTTATATGGTAAATTTATATCCGCATATGAAATATTATTAGTAGTAGTGAAACTGTTAGTTATATTATTTATATCCTGGCAATTTTAATTAGATGTCTTTACATGGTAAAGAAACTGTTATGTTTTTTATTAGCATAGTTAGAGTTTTGAAGTGTTTTCTCTATTATTATTAGTGGAATGAGAATTTTGGGGCAAGGAGGGCTCAGAGGTACTTAAATCTCTTCTCGGGAAATAGTTGTGTTCATTCATTGACATGATTGTTAGATATCAACCTGAAAACAAAATACCCTTAGCAACATTACTATTTTATGGACGGTTATTTACCCTAAAGAGTGTATAGTGGAGAATTCTAGAGTTATTTATATTAATGGTTGTCGTTGATTAAAGACAATTTTTAAAAGGGGGAAAGGTGGTTATATATAGTTGTCTTGTCTTCTATTGTTAAAATGGAATAGTTCTATTTCCTTTCCATAGAATCTTGATATTTTATATAATCTAATTGAAGGAGAATGGTCTTGTAACATTTTACTTCTTAAGATCTTCTTTATTATTTCCATCGTTTAAGTTAATGTTAATGATTATTTATAATGTTTGCGTTAATTGATTTTAGGATATAGCATCAGTTATGGATATATAATCGTTGAGATGTTGCGTTATTTATTGGTTCACCATTACTGGCTACCAAATTATAAATTTAGTTCATTGAGTTAAGGTTAATGTTAATTTGTTATGTTGTGATAAAAGATTTTGAATATTGCATTATTTATGGATTTATGATCACTGCGTTGTTGATTACAATTATTGGTTCCTAATTATTATCTATCGAATTATAAGTTTAGATCATTAAATGAATGTTGATGTAAATCTTTCAATGTTTGCGTCAAATGATTTTAGGATATTTCGTTAATTATTGATCTATACTTAAAGATTAATTGTTAATTATTGCGCTAACTGACAATTATAACTATTCATTATATTTACGATTATAATTAATGACTAATTTCCTTGTAAAATGTTAAACCAGTCGAAGTTCAGACTTGTACAACAAGGTCCCTTGAATGTTGTTCTAGAGAGTACCTTGATGACGATTTATGATCTAAAGTTGCACATTAGAATGGCCTTAAGACACTTATATATTGTAGCCCCTTGTTTAGGTAATGTTGTACTGGGCTGTAAGCTTTTGTGTGCTTGGTCTGCTTGTGTCGGGTGGGATGTAGACACCTCCATGCTCCTCAGAACAATCGCCAGCCCTGAGACCTTAAATGGTTAAAATCCATGGGAACCTGGGCTTGAGCGTTGCTTATGTGTCTTGGAGGTCCTAACCATTGCAGGGTAGGACAGATGGGGAGTCAGTCGTTTTATTTGTCGATTGATTGTCATTCATTGTTGCAGAGGCTTATATGCATCTTAGATCTTTACGTTGTCGTCACATTGCATGCGTCATGTTCATCGTCGTATGGCAACGCAGAGTTGAATGTATTTATTATCCTTGTACACACGCACACACACACAAAAAATAAATTTGCACTTGTTATAAGAGGTTGTGGTCGTAACGAGGAGGTTCGTTACACCTTTTATCTATACAATTTTATCTATATAACTTTGATATCTTTTGTATTGGATTAGAAGTTCTCTGTTATAAGTTATAATTCAAAATGATTTTAAAAAACATTATTAAATAATTTATTGTGAGCACCTACACTGGGCCTTATGTAAGATAAAGGTGTGATATCTTTTGTATTGGATTAGCAGTTTCTGATATAAGTTATAATTCAAAATGGTTTTAAAAAACATTATTAAATAGCTTATTGTGAGCACCTGCATTGGGCCTTATGGAAGATAAAGGCCTTGAATCAGGTATCATAACTACTGATGAAAAATATTTACATCTAATTGTTATCCTATAATTTTAATAAATATTTACATTGAGTAAATAAGATATATTATTGTTATTTTATATTTTTAATATTAAATAAAAAATGGTGAGCCTCAAAGTTATGTAACTTTGTTTTGGTTAAAATAGTTAGTAGTTGTTTCCCAAAACTTCACTATTAAATAATAGTGAACTTGAAAGTTATGCAACCTTCCTATGGATGAAGATCATTTCTTATTGTTATCATCTTAAAATATAAATATCAAATATGAGTAAACCTAAGCAAAAGTGTGTGACCACATTTTAATTGAAAAAGATCATTGCTTCAATGTGATAACTAAACTTAATATTATAAGTTTCAAATTACCATGTTTGGATTTCCATACATATTCAAATTTGCCATTATATATTGTGAAGTGTTGTAACTCTTTTCCTACTCAAACATGTTAAACCCTTAGAAAAGCAAGTCAACCTTTTTATCATTTCAAGTAAAAGGTTCTCTCTTTTGGATAAATTTTGTTAAAAGAATTGGTATGGATAGTATATAAAAGTTATACTTGGGAGAATCAAAAGTTTTAAGTATATAAATGACTTGTTTAAATGAACTTGAAGCAGTCAGGGTTTCAAATAGAAAGTGAGTTTGTTTAAAAAGTATAGTATAACACCTATATAGAACAGAGAAGAAGAGTTTGTTTAAAAAATATAGTATAACATCCATATGGAACAGAGAAGAACATTTGCTATAGAGAAATAAATTGTATGGATTATACTCCAACAAAGATTTTTGTTAAATTGTACTATTTAATGTGTCTTATGCAAATAAAAATATAATTAAACTTATGTGTTTTATGTAAATTAAAATGAGATTCAATTAATGTGTCTTAAAATGTAATTTAAAGTTTAATGTTAAATTGTTTTGTTTTTATTTTTCATTCAATCCTTTCTATGATGGAAATATAAACATGATAATTTGTTTATACATGTACATTATATATTATTTTTGTATTCTACATATGCATATTTTATATAGAAAACAATTATACATTATTTCAATGTATATGAGATTTTTTTTATTATTATTTGTTTTGAGATTTATAAGTATTAAAGATTTTTTTAAATGTAAGTAGTTATTTATTATTATCAAAACAAGAATGACTTTTTATTTAATTATTTTTTTATAATAAAAATATTTACAATAAAACATTATTAATAAAATTAAAATATTTAGTAGTAAAATTAAAATTGAATATACATTATATCAAATTTATAATGAAAAACCTTAAATTAAGGTATATAATAAAAAAAATCATTAAAATAAAATATGAAATGTGTATAATTAGTCAAATATAAAAATGATAATACACTGTAAAAAAATCTATTATAAAAAGATTATTAAAATATAATATGCTTTGAGAAATTTTATTTCCTTCGTTTTTCCCTTTTCCTCTCTTCATTATTAGCTCTTTGCCCCTTTACTATTTAATTATATATTTTTTCTTTTCTTATTAGTCCTTGCTTAAGGAAAAACTATAACATTTCATTCATTGTTAATCGTCCATTAGTTTTCTTTTTACTACTACAAATGTTTTTCTTGTTGTCCATTGCTCTACATATATGCTTAACAAAATAACTATTTTTTCTTACTATTTAAATTACTTTTATCACAATTGC
>JZKD02S1852977.1:0-39397 GCA_000966675.3 Picea glauca
CACACACACACACACACACACACACACACACACATGTCTAAAATATAAAAGAGTGAACATTTTATGAAATAAAAAAAGGAAGTTGAAATCACTATTAATAGTGTGAGAAATACAAGTAAACCTACCGAGACTATTGACACATGCTGGCAGTGGGGATATGCTTGTATGATGCTGATGAAAATTTTTCAGGGGTATGGACGCTCACTAGAAGTGAAGCAATGCCGGGAAAAGAGAGGTGAGGAACACACTTATGTAGATGTTTGCTTGTTAATAGATGTGAAAACCCACGGTTGAACCAAAGCTAACCTGAGGTGTGCAACCAGTAAAATAATTTATCTCATTAATTTACTCTTAGAAATGAGTGTGTTAGATTACAAGTACTAGAAATATTAGGTTATATCTTTTGTAATTTTGGCATCATTGTGGTACCCATGATTATTGGAAAATTGTTTGCAGTTTGTTGAACTTATATTAAAACTCATATCTGAAGTATGGTCCCTAGAATTCTATTGACAAAGATAACTGGTTCTACTAGTGTGTCGTCATTTTTTGTGGCTGAAACAACCCCCATTTACTGTTTCTTTTACAAGTGAAAGGAAAGCCCCCCACCCCCCGCCCCCCTTACTAGAATTTCAATCCTATTGTCTAATCCTCTACTACTTGAGCCTAATGCTATTTCTTTTCCTACTTTGAGGAAGTTGAGGTTTGGTATTGACTGATGATTTCTTTGATGGAGGTTTATTATCTATTTTGATCTTATGATTTAAAATATCTTCATGATTCTTAGTTTACCTATGATGTCTAGTTGACATTTGTGCGAGTGGTCGACACATTGTCTTCCTACCTTACAAAATTTCCCAAATGTTTAATGATTTTATACGACTGTAGGTTTGACGATCTAGTACATGTCTTGGATGTGTTTGATGTAGTTTGTTGATCATTTTCATGGATGACTTATTCAAGGTTTGCTAGCATATGGTGCTTAACATATTCATCTTTATACTCTCATATATTGGATGACGCTTAACTTGATTTATTGTTTCACTAATCCTTCCTATGTGTTGGAGATTAGATGCATGAAACTATCATGATAGTTATTTAATTTGGATCATAGATTATTTCCTTCAATAAACCTCTCCTTTTAACATCCTTCAAAATATAGAATTATTCATAATTCTTCTTAAATGCATGGAAATATAATGTTTCTCATGTATGGGTGAATTTCCTTTTAATTGAATAATTGATTTAGTCCCTTTCTTTGGTTGCAGGAGAAGGTTATTATGATATCCTTTAATCTTCACGATCAATCCATCTTTGAGATGCATGTGGGGGAATCCTTTGATCTTCTTCCCCTTTTATCCTACCTTTTCTTTATCGATATTTCCCTCTCTTTTCTTCTACTATTTTCTCTAACTAAACCTCATAGTTGGATTCTTCTAGTATATATATTTCCAATGGATATAACCATACTTAATTTTGAGTTTTGGATTGAAAGTTATGGTCTGCCAAAGTTTCCTAAGACAAATCTCTCCATTGCCACCTCACTGCCATGTGGAATCCACATGGTCGCTTGTCATTGGTGGCATATGATGTGACACTAACATGGATGATGATATGGAACCTGCCAACTTTCCTATCGGGCCCACATTTAATATTGGAGCTCTCTTCATCATCATAACTCATCTATACAAAAATTATACAGATCTTTCGATCACATCTTCTAACGATGACCAATTTTTCTGAACCGACCTCCTGACACTGATCCTCCGACCCGATCTCTGAATTCCAACCAATTTTGTCGACCCAATTCTCAGGCCTGACCTCTCGATGCTGATCCTTCGACTTGATAAAATATCCCTCTTGATCCCCCGACCTGATCTCTCGACGCCGACCAATTTTTCTGACCTGATCTCCTGACCTGACCAATTTTTCCGACCCAACCAACTCTCCCGAAATACCATATAGGCGCCATTTTTTAAATGATCATATCTTGGGATACATGTTTCATAATTGAGCCCATGTTACCTAATTAGAAAGGTATCAAGTAGAGAAATGTAGTGGAAGAGGTATTATTGTCATAAAAGTGACAGAAAATATCAGAAATTGTAGAGAACATCAAGCCACAAATTTGGGGGGAAAATGGACTGTGTAGATTTCAAATAGTCATATCTAGAGCTACGAGTAAAAAAATCAAGCTATAAATAGCTCGATGGAAAGTTAGAGGAGTGGATAATAGGTTGGGATGGGAAATACTATAATATTGAGAGGAAAAAGGGCACGAAAATGCAAAACACAGGCATAACCCAGATTCAGATGAAGAAATAGATATGCATACTTCAAACAACCATATCTTGAGTTACGGGAAATGAAATCAGACCAAAAAGGTTCGAATAGAAATCCAAGACAAAGGAGAGTATTCTGGAATGATTTCATTCAATAGAAAAAAGATAGAAATTCCCCAAAAATTCCAAGGAATTGAAGATAATGCCAATGAGCAGAGTCAATGATTGTTTTTTAACGAATTTCATTTGTAAACTTACATAGGATGAATGTAACCACCCAAGAGTCTCTTCAGATTCCATTTGTAACTCCCACATCCATAATTTTGAAATGCAAAATATAAATTGGGGGAAAATGAAACGAACAACCAAGAGAACTCAAGAGTCTTTCTATGGTCTTATAAAAGAATAATGATAGCAGAGAAAGATGACCTTTTCCCTTTGTAACAAAATATGATACTATTATCTCTGAGTAATAAAGAGAAGGAGGCATTTCAGAAATTTGTGGCTTTGATGAATGTAGTGGAGACTTTTCTTTCTGATTCATTTTCTCCATGAGTAGATAAGATTCTATTGTATGAATTATTTTTGCACTCTGTTGTGTTTAGTTATACTGTCACATGTTTCTTCATGGGTACATAAATGATGTTATAGAGGTATTGTGCAACCATTTTTTTATGCATCTGTAGCATTGTTGTTTTCATTTATCATTGGAATGTATGAACTACTTCTAGTTCTGGTGGTGCTATCTTTCGCTGTACTCATTCTTTTAATTTTTCTCTTGGGATAGGTTAGAATCAGTTAGATTTTAGTTAGTTTATCCTTAAAATCAGTTAGAACTCTTTGGGGGAAAACTCACTGTCTTTCCCCTTTTTATTATTTTAATTCTGAGCAACAAAAAATCCCATAAACTCTTGGGAAACACTACTACAAACAAGAGCAGGTCTGATTAGGACCTTCCATTAGGTATTTTCCCTCATCTGCTTGATAGGCCATTTGGACCTTGTTATAACCCTATGTTTCATAGGATCACCTGGTGATTATAATCCCTTCTTCTAGTTTTATTGTATTGCAAATAATGTTTCATGGTGCAAATGATTTACAAAGAAAAGAAAAGAAAAGAAAAGAAAAGAAAAAGAAAAAGAAAAAGAAAAAGAAAAGAAAGAAAAATCAAAAATCAAAAAAATCAAAAGAGGGTATACAAATAAAAAGGGAAAATGATAAAACCCCATGAAATAATTTGTCTTGATTCATAATGTCTAACCATGATCAAACTGTTACAATTTATGCAGATAGGATAGTGAATAAACTTGGCTCAATAGTCTAATCTTAGCCAAGTTAGATAGGTTAGTGAATAAGTTTGATAAAAAAGTTTAAGCTTGGTCAAATGTCCTAGGTTAGAGTAATTTTTAACCCAACAATTTAATCTGGGTTAATGTGATAGGTAACTAGATTAGGATATAGGTTAGCATGTCTTATTTAAATAAAATTGATGAAAGGTTGATTAAATGCCTTTGATTTGAGTTAAAATGATGTATTTTTGATCCCTTAGTGACAAAATGAAGAAAGGGTAAGCTGCAAAAACCCATAAAATTATTTTATCCTAAGTTTTGCAGTGATATGATATTTTTGGCACATTGTGTTAAAGGGCACGCTAATATCAACATTCGATCAACATACGCTCAAATCTACGGTCGACGAAGAATATCAGACCCCCCCAACCTTTCTTCCTTTAACGGTGGGGGGGGGGGGTCTGAGTTGGTGTTTTTTCCCTAGTGGGGCCCTCATAATGTGTCACGTTCCTGTTAACTCAGAACCCTCTCACTCCTTACCACTTACCACCTACCCCCCCTCCAAGTAAACTACCAAACCTCTCACCCACACCACCTCCACACTCTGCAATCACACTCCACTACCATGCCTACACGTCACACTCCACTCACTTGTCGCTTGTCACATCCCATCCACTCGTTGGACACTCATTACCCTCCATGTCATCTCCATMCACCCATTGGCCATTCAATTCCCTCCACATCACATCCTATATGTCCATTGGCCAATCAATGTAGTCGACCATTAACGTTACTTGACCGAATCACCACCCTCTCCATAACAGACACCCCTTTCAACCATTTAACGTCGTTCTTTCRCCATTTTTGACTATTMATTGATCCACTCAATCGAYGCCATCATTTCCTATTCTCTAGACAACCGTCGTCGAGCTTACAGTCAACAACCGCCATTAAATCCTGGTAAACTCAGTTAACAACATTTTCCATTTGTAGGTATYAGTTTGATCRTGGTGCCCAAGTCCAAAGCCATCGAAAYTGAAGAAAATCATTTCCTCCCTCCTCTTGTCRACCTAGATCATATACCTTTGGCTGATAAATATTATTTGATTKCAGAGCCTAAGTGTGAATTCAACTTCTTCGAATTACACTTCTAGCTCAAGGATTTTTTTTTGGATCAGAGTGATGAGATCAGACTCTAGGAGTCCAATCTTCCTTTTTCCCCAGACATAACCATTTCCTCAAATTTTCTTTGAAATGCCAAGCCCACTACCTTCTCAACCAAAGGAACATTGCCTCTTTTTCTGGAGAAACTCTTTTCACTATCACCCCTCAAACGATAGATCAGATACTTCATATACCCAAAAACGATTCTGCCTCCCCCTTCTCCATTGAAATCTTAACCGAGCTATACCAAAAATTGTATTTCCCTAAGAGATCTTAGAGATTTGAACTTTTCCTACCTGAAAACACTCAGTTACCCAAAAATAATCCCTAATACCATTCCTCCATCTTCTCAGTTAAAGGAAACCAGATCATTTCCTCCCTGTGTTGTCTACTAGGATACTATTCAGACGAGTGGGTAGATGAACCCATTCTGGGTTTTCTATACATTTTCTCCACTGAAGAAAGGACTACTACATAGTTTGACTACAATAAGTTTATAGCTAACAACATCCATGAACAACTCTTTAATTTTTCCACAGAAGGTATGTTATAGTATTCTTCAATATTGGTGTACATGTTTCTCTTTTTTCAAGCAGACAAGTTCTCCTTCTCCTAGCAGAAGTTGGACCAAGATGGTAACCCTCAACCTGTGACCTCCTAGACTTCCATAGTGAGGAAGAACTCATATGAGTTCAATTTCAAATAGTTCATTGATCAATAATACCATCCAGTGGTATGCATGCTCATTGGAAGAACAAAACCAAGGATAAACGAGGAAGTTCAGATAATTCTACACTTGTCAGACCTAGCTAAAACATGGGATTGGTACCTCTACCAGGATCATATAGAAATCATAATCTACATATGTGAATTACCCCCTTACAAGTTTCCAAAGTATTTCCCTGTCAGGATATTCACTATGGAATATATCAGATAGATGATAAATTCAGATGATATTCACTTTGTAGCTTTCAAGAAGAAACTATAGCTCAGGATCAAAGGTCAGATAGGTACTTTCATCTGCAACAATAAAGCTACAGGGGAAGAAGCCAACACGTTGTTAAAGTAAATGAAGTACAATCAAATTTTCCCATGGCACTATGACCCCTGTGGCATAATTGCAAAAACCAAGTTAAACAACAAGATTTATCCCTATGCTCATGTGCCTAAACCGAAAATTGAGAAATTCATGAACCAGATAGAGTGGGAGGAAAACACTCCGACAGGCACTGAACAACAGTCTTCACCAACCAACATTTCACATACTAGTACTCCACATGTACAAGCAGAGAAGAGGGATAGAAAGGAAGTCTCCCCTTTAGTCACAAAAGTCTCAACAGAAGAATTCCAAGTTTATAGGAAGAGGACCAAAACCAACCATACTCCTGACAGGTCTAGAGGATAAGAAACTTAGTCCACCATAGTTATGGAGGGTCCACACTCATAACCCTTCTTAGGAAGCCAACAAACCATATCCACTTCTTCATCCAAGAAGTAGACTGATACCACATTGACTACTAAGTCCTCACAAGAGCCCGTAGGACTTAATATTTTTGAGAAATATAACTTGATCATGAAGACGAATGAGATGCTGACCAACAATACCTATGCAAAGTTTTGGAAATAGACATCTGCAACACAACATAGGTTGTTATCTGCCTTCAATACAGATAAAGGAAGGATGGATATGGCGTTCCTACAGGAACATGTGCCTCATCCCAAGGCAGTCTCTGATTACAAGAGGGAAACATTTGAATTCGATGTCAAAGAGGTGCATCCAGCTGATCAAATGGATATGCACAAATAGACTGGGGAGATGATTTTCTCCACCCTGGAAAGTACCTCCATGACTGCTGAAAAGTTGTAGGTTTCTTTAAACAACGTCAAGTCTCATCTTAAACTGGAAAATATATCTTCCTGGGCCAAGGATAACAAGATCAAGTCCTTAGAAGAACTGGTATTGAAAATTGGATATGATCCATCCAATGTCAAAGAAGCAGAAGAAATCCTCAAGAAGAAAAACACTAATAGAGCATCCCTGAGGAAACAACTAAAAATCCCAGCCACTGAAGATCCGTAGGCAAAATAAATGCCTATAGATTGAGGGCCACAAGGAGGAAATTCTAAAATTGATCATGGAGTGGAATGCATAGATCAAGGAGATGGAGGCTGAGCTAGAGAAACTGGTCAAAGAGAAGGAATAGAGTGTACCAATGACTGTCATCCCACTACAAGCAGTCCCTATTACAGGAGTCAGTATAGTATCAACAACACCTACAACAAAAATTTCTTCAGCCGTTCCAGTGACAACTTCATATGCTTCTGAGAGATTGGTGAAGTCCATGGAGGACATGACCCTGGAAGGGGAGGAGATTAAAAGACTGCAAGAAGAGATTAATAAACTCCAGAAACTGAAATCCATGTTTAAGTCAAATTACAACATAGATATGCACAATTCAGAAAGGCTTACTCAGGAAATAAAAAAGTTGTAGAAAGAGACAGTCATGGCCAAGACACTATCAGAAGCCAAAGAAAACATATGGATGGGCATCAACAAGTCCATGAAAGATATTTGGCCCCTTATACAAATTGTGTTTGAATAACATAAACTTGTGCAGAGAGCCAGACAAGACATTGACAAGATAAGGGGAGAATTGGGAGAAAATCCTACAGAGGCCACATAAATCATCAGGTTCTTGAATTCCAAGACCAAAGAAAATTTGGAAGTATTAGAGATTGAGGATAGAACAAAAACAATTCTTGATTTCAAAAAGGTTTTGATCAAGAAGGGATTAATGATACAACTTAAGGAGAAAGATCAGACAATGGATATTAGAGTGCAAAGGTTTTTTAGAAAATTTGACTCATTGCACATGAAAGTTCTTCTAGTTTTACTAGTGATCAATGACAAACTGATTACTCTATCAGACTACAAACAAAATATCCTTGCAGTGGAAAAATATGGCTCTAAATTTGTAGGCATCCAAGGGAGCATAACTATCAAGGATTTCTTAGAAACTCTACAGTTGGACCTAAGCATCCAATAGGAGATAAAATACATCTTCATCACCAAGCCAACCTTTTCCAAGTACGCAGAGATGGATGAAACTTATAGAAGATTACTGAAGGTTTCCATCCACAATCAACAGAGATGGGAAGACCTATGTGCCTTGATTGAGTAGAGATGATGTGGACATCTGAGTCAGCATGAGGAAGACAATCAAAGTTGAGTGAATGAATCACCAACTACTTTCCCAGAAATCAAAACTTAGGATTTGGACAGATCACCAATAGTCCTATTATTTTGTAATATGTAATCTAGTTAGTTAGATTTTTCCTCCACCGTATCCTAGTCATTAATGACATGATTAGATGTAATTATTGTATAAATACTTCTCACTTAGAAGTATTGAGGGTTGATTTTTTCACCCAGGAAGCTATCATTTTAATATTTTTGAGGAGATTGATGAGTAATAAAAAGACATATTCACAGGATTCTTGCGTTTGGATGTTGGTGATGTTTATCTTTCTTTGTTAATGTTTATCTTACTCTGTAATCATTTTTTTTTCTGTCTCTAATTGCTTAAAGGAAGTTAATGAACAAAATTTATCCCAAACACTCTGTTTCTGGTCTTTAGCGATCTACATGTTATTCTTCTAATATTAATCAAAGAAACTCTTGACTTCTTCTTTGCTTGATTGAATATCTCACATGTTCTATCTTTACACCACTTTTAATTCTAAAAGATCCAACATTATCACTATCTCGCCCTGTGAAGAAATCTTATAAAAGATGTATCAGATCTTAATATTTAACACAGACCCCATATCCCAATGGATGCTTAAATGCAATACTTCAGCCAATCTTTATAAACAAAACAACAAACTCAAATGATTTTAACTAGCCTAATATCTAAAAATCAAAACAGATATAAATATTACAGAGAGATCCCTCTCTCAAACTAGCAGGGCTAGATCCCAGTTTCAAAGTGGCTTTGGTAAGTTACCGCTGTTAATTTATTCTTCCCTTAAAAACCTCTAGGAGTTACAGAGTGCTAACATAGTGGCAACCATACAGGGGAACTAAACAAACTTTCCATCCTTATGAATTCTTTTCCCTAGATAAAGAAAAAATTATTTTTGAACAATTAAAGATCTAACCTTCAAAGAGATAAATGTTCAGAGGTTGTTAAAGTTTGTATACATTAATTTAGATTTCTTAAAATTTAAAGTTCTAGCTCCTAAAAGAATCCACACTAGATCTGACCCTGATCTAGAACCTACAACATCAGTAGACAATCCAAAAAGGTTACTCACAAAAAGAAACATTGTAGAAGGTCACTGGAGTAATAGTCCTCTTTGCAGGGCCAATTCTCTTCCAAAGAATATTGTCACAATCTAGGACCTTGAGTTTGACCTACATTTTGAGAAGAGCCTTTTCAAAACCAAATCTGATAGCTTTGTGAATGAAATAGTTCTAGATCAAACCTTTCTCCAACCTAAAACCCCTGAGAGACTCTCCCCTAGAACAATTTTTGATCAACGATTTCTTCAAGAGTTTAAAAAGTTAGAAGATCTAGTATCAAATCTTGCTCAAGATTTGTATAAAGCCCACTTTCAACAGTGAGTTGAAATTTCTTCCCTGACTATTGTTGCAGCTTCTGTCAATCCTCACGTAGCTCAATCCACACCTCCCAACCCTACATCTTCTACATCTTCTGTTAGTTCTCCTCCAATCACACAAGTTGTTATTCAACCTCCTCCACCAATTATGGCAACAAGGTATGCTCCCTTACATGCCATGCCCTAGGACTATCAAACCAGACTTCCTCAGTTTGAAGGTATTGGATCTCTTAATGCACGACAACACGTGGATAAAATAAATGATTACTTTGATTTGCAGGAAGTGGATGAGGCATATGTCCAGATGAGACTTTTTGCACAAAGTTTAACTGGAGATGTCAAAAAATGGTTCAAAGCATTACGGGCTGCAAGCATTGCTGATATTGCTGATTTTCACTGAAGTTTTCTCGACAGATGGGAGGTAAATATAAACCCTCTCCAAATTTTATATGATTATGAAAATATCAAAAGAAATCAAGGGGAAACAATACAGGACTATTGCATTCGTTTTAATAATATTTATAACACAATTTCTGTTGATATCAAGCCTCCTCAAGGTTTGTATTTAATCAAGTTCCCCGATGGATTTGATGATGATATGTCATACCAACTGAGAGAAAGAAATTCTTCCACTTTAGAAGATATGCAAAAAAGTGCAGTGAGTGTTGAAGAAAACTCATTAGCTAGAAGAACTAGGAAAAGAACATAAAGGAGGGTTACAATTAAAGAAGAGCCTTCCACTTCTACTTCAGATACCAAAATTGATTCTCTAGTAAGGTCCATGTAGAGAATGATGGAAATATTGAAAATTAATGATAGAAACCCGCCTAGAGAAAACTAGCATGTTCCTTAGATTCAAAATCCTAACTTCAGAAGGAACCCTCCCCAAATCAGACAGAGAGAGACTAGAGACCAAAGGGAACAAAGAGGTCCTGATCAACATATTAGACCACCTCTTCAGGAAAACTATGCTGACGAAGGGGAAGAAATAATCGAGGAGTTGGATGATATTCACATAAACCTTATGGGGGTTAATGACAATGACTCCATTTTTCTCACTCAGTAAGAACACGAACTTTTTATCCTTTCACATATAGAAGTAGATGAGGAAGAGTCTGAAAAGAAAGCCTTGAAGAATGCAATAATGGAGGTCCACAATAGTACAACTTGAGAAGCAAGAAGACTAATGAAAATCCAACAAAGAAGGCTGCTGAAACCAAGAAAGTTGTTGAAGCTAAGAAAACCTCAAATACTACTCCTAAGAAAGTCCCAGAAAATAAAAATTCAGAGACTCCTCCAAAAAGAACTCCTGAATCTTCACCAAGAACAACTCAAACCGAGGTTGCATCCACAATTCAACCAAGTACTTTTGCACAGAAGAATGTGACTGATAAAATAGAATTGTAGAGCCAATGTAGAACTTCAACCACTTTCAGATTGGAAGGTGAATTAGCTAAACTAAAGATTCCTATTCCTTTGACTGAACCAATGAAAAAAATTCTTACAGATCCCAGGTGATCAAAGAATTAAACATAGAACCAGGAGTAGGCTCATACACTATGAATGTTGATGATGATGAACCTGAGCTGCTGTTTGGTCCCGAGGTTGAGGGACAAAATGATACTGGTTCTGTCCCTCCTTTTTACATCAGTCTAAATATCCATGACAAGACATTACATAATGCTATGCTTGATTCTGGTGCTTCTCACAATATGATGCCCAAAGATGTGATGGATAAGTTGGGGCTTGATATCACCAGGCCATACAAGGATTTGTACTCTTTTGACTCTAGAAAATTTAAATGCATAGGTATGATTAAAGATTTGTGCATTGCCTTGGCACAAATCCCAGCTAAAAGCATGGTTATGGATATTGTAGTTGCATACATTCCTCTGAAATATGGTATGCTATTATATCGATCATGGGGCACCAATATAAAAGGTAATTTACAGTTGGATATGACTTATTCCACCATTCTTGTGTTTGGCCAATAAAGAAGATTGTACAAAGAGACTCTGATGAAATATATGGTCAACAATCAAGAAAAACCTCATAACTATCCTTTGTACTCTGTTCATTCTGACCTGAACTCATTCATTCTATACAATGATGGTGACTTAGACAATGAAATAACACAATTAGAAGATAATGCATCTGGCTTGGAGGAAAGTAAAGAAACCCTTGAGGAAAGTAAAATGGCAACAACAAAAACTAATGAATTAGCAGAAAACTTCTAGAGTATGGATTTTGATGGAGCTATCAACAAAGAAGGACTTGGAGCTAGAGTGTGGGTGCATAATCATAACCCAAGGTATTCATAAACTCACTCTTATAAATTAAATTTCCAGTGCACCAATAACATAGCTGAGTATGAAGCATTGATGCTCGGCCTGAAATCGTTGAAGAAACTTGGTGCCAAGAGGATAATGGTAAGAGGGGACTCTGAAATTGTTATCAAACAAATCAAAGTTGAGTATGTTGCTAAACACCTTAGGCTCAAAGCTTATAGAAATGGTGTTTTATATTTTCTACAATGTTTCACTGAGATTGAATTGCAGGTAATCCACAGAGGCCAGAACATACTTGTAGATGGATTGGATACTTCAATAGCCACTTGTAAAATACCTTTCCATACAAATCTCCAATACACAATAGAGTGAAATGCAGGCCGACCGTCCCAACCAATATCAGGTACTGGCAAGTATTTGACAACGATGAACAAAGTGAAGATTTCCTGCAGTCTAAAAATGATTTTGAATGTACAAATATTGATGTAGATAGCGATGATGAAGATGTAAATAAAACATACTTAGAAAATAATAGTGTAAATAAAGTAGATTCAGATGAAATAAATGAAAATGATGAAGACTTAGATATTTTGCAATTGAAGAATAATGTTTTACCTAGAGGTTTGGTTCCTTTAGAAGAATTTTTTGATTTCAACAATGTAGAAAAAAATTCAAAGATCGAACCTACTGGGAAAGAGGTTGAGGAATGTAATATAGGAATAGAGGAAAAAACCAAAATGATTAAACTATCTAAATCTTTACCCCCCGAGCAAAAACACAAATATATTGAACTGTTTAAGGAATTTGTAGATGTCTTTGCTTGGAGCTATGGGGATTTAAAGTCTTATGACACCAGTATCATACAACACAAAATCCCAATAAAAGAAGAACATAATCCTTTTAGGTAGAAAATTAGGAGAATCAATCCAAAGTTACTGCCCCTGATAGAAAAAGAGATTAAAAATATGTATGATGCCAAAATAATAGTCCCCTTAAGATTTTCAAAATGGGTTTCCAATCCAGTTCCTACCAGGAAAAAGACTGGAGAAATCAAGCTTTGCATTGATTTCAGAAACCTCAACAAGGTTTCCCTCAAAGACAACTATCCTCTTCCTAAAATTGATCACATCTTACAAAAGGTAGTTGGAGCTAGTATTATCTCTCTTATAGATGGTTTTTCTGGCTATAACCAAGTCCTTGTCCACCCAAATGACCAGGAGAAAACAACTTTCACCACAACCTGGGGAGATTTCATGTATGTGAAAATGCCCTTTGGTTTGATGAATGTTGGTGCCACTTTCCAAAGATAAATGGACATTGACTTTGTGGATGAGCTTGGTATTATTATAGTCATATACTTGCATGATGTCACTGTCTACTCAAAATCAGATGAGGAACATTTACAACACCTCAGACGAATGTTTGAAAAGTGCAGAAAGTTTGGGATTTCATTAAATCCCAAGAAAACTCTTTTTGGTTTAGAATAAGGAAAACTTCTAGGGAATATAATCTCTAAATATGGAATCAAGATAGACCCCAACAGAATTGTGGCCATCCAAAAGTTAGACCATCCTAGGAACATTAAGGAATTGCAATCCTTCATAGGAAAAATAATTTTTTTGAGAGTATTCATACCCAATTTGGCAGAACTACTCAGGAACATTACAAGTATGCTTAAAAAATATACCAAAATAAAGTGGAACACATAAGCTAAACAATCCTTTGAGGAGGTAAAACATACACTTACACAAGCCCTTGTATTAATCAATCCAGATTACACTAAGGATTTCTATTTATTCTCTTTTGCATATGAACACACCATTGCAACGTTTCTTTTGCAGAAAAACAATGAAGGGCATGAAAATTCCATAGCCTTTTTCAACAAGTCATTGAGATATGCTGCATTGAACTACAATATAATGGAGAAACAAGTTTTTTCCCTGGTAAAAACAATTAAATATTTTAGAGTTTACATTCTCCATTCTCTTACTATTGCTAACGTTCCAAATGCAGTGGTGAAGGATATTCTGACTCAGGATAACCTAGATGGTAGGAGAGGGAAGTGGATTGCTATGATTCTGGAATATGATATAGAAATCAAGCCAACTAAACTGATCAAGGGTCAGGGTTTAGACAAATTGATGGCTGAATCCAATTTTCATGCTTTAGATATAAAACTTTTAGCCGCAGTTGATGAACAAGGAGAGAAGGCGACTCCACATGTCAAAGAGGTATTCTCAAATTATCCATGGTACACAAACCTCATATTTGTCTTTCATAATTTACAAGCTCCTCCTGGTCTAACCAAGACTAAAGATAGATTCTTAAAACTAAAAGCATTGAAATATTACATTCTAGATGGAAATCTTTACTAGAAAGATGCCGGAGGCATTTTACTTAATTGTTTATTAAAAGATGACACTGACAAGGCATTGAAATATTTCCATGAAGGAGATTGTAGCGGGCATCTAAGTTGGAAGACTACTTCTAACAAGATCCTTAGAGCTATTTTTTACTGGCCCACCTTGTTTGCAGATGTTCATAAAAAGGTAACCTCCTGTCACAAGTTTCAAGACTTTGAAGGCAAAAGGAAACTTTTTCCTTTACCCTTGAAACCTATTTCTGTGGCGGCTCCATTCCAACAATGGGGTTTGGATTTTATTGGTGAAATTCATCCACCCTCTTCAGGCCAACATAAGTGGATCCTCACAGCTACAGACTACTTCGCAAAGTGGATTGAAGCTATACCCTACAGGAAATCCACTGACTCTGACATTATTAAATTATTGAAAACTAATATTCTGTCTCATTTTAGATGTCCTAGGAAAATCATAATTGATAATGCAACTACTTTCAGATCAAAAAAGCTAATAGAATTTTGTAGCAAGTACCCGATTACTTTGGGACACTCCACAACCTATTACCCTCAGGGAAATGGGTTAGATGAGTCCTCAAATAAAAGTTTGGCGAATATCATAAAGAAGATATTGCAGAAAAATAATAAATCTTGGCACAACAAGTTGGTTCATGCACTCTGGGCTGANCATGATTATTGGAAAATTGTTTGCAGTTTGTTGAACTTATATTAAAACTCATATCTGAAGTATGGTCCCTAGAATTCTATTGACAAAGATAACTGGTTCTACTAGTGTGTCGTCATTTTTTGTGGCTGAAACAACCCCCATTTACTGTTTCTTTTACAAGTGAAAGGAAAGCCCCCCACCCCCCGCCCCCCTTACTAGAATTTCAATCCTATTGTCTAATCCTCTACTACTTGAGCCTAATGCTATTTCTTTTCCTACTTTGAGGAAGTTGAGGTTTGGTATTGACTGATGATTTCTTTGATGGAGGTTTATTATCTATTTTGATCTTATGATTTAAAATATCTTCATGATTCTTAGTTTACCTATGATGTCTAGTTGACATTTGTGCGAGTGGTCGACACATTGTCTTCCTACCTTACAAAATTTCCCAAATGTTTAATGATTTTATACGACTGTAGGTTTGACGATCTAGTACATGTCTTGGATGTGTTTGATGTAGTTTGTTGATCATTTTCATGGATGACTTATTCAAGGTTTGCTAGCATATGGTGCTTAACATATTCATCTTTATACTCTCATATATTGGATGACGCTTAACTTGATTTATTGTTTCACTAATCCTTCCTATGTGTTGGAGATTAGATGCATGAAACTATCATGATAGTTATTTAATTTGGATCATAGATTATTTCCTTCAATAAACCTCTCCTTTTAACATCCTTCAAAATATAGAATTATTCATAATTCTTCTTAAATGCATGGAAATATAATGTTTCTCATGTATGGGTGAATTTCCTTTTAATTGAATAATTGATTTAGTCCCTTTCTTTGGTTGCAGGAGAAGGTTATTATGATATCCTTTAATCTTCACGATCAATCCATCTTTGAGATGCATGTGGGGGAATCCTTTGATCTTCTTCCCCTTTTATCCTACCTTTTCTTTATCGATATTTCCCTCTCTTTTCTTCTACTATTTTCTCTAACTAAACCTCATAGTTGGATTCTTCTAGTATATATATTTCCAATGGATATAACCATACTTAATTTTGAGTTTTGGATTGAAAGTTATGGTCTGCCAAAGTTTCCTAAGACAAATCTCTCCATTGCCACCTCACTGCCATGTGGAATCCACATGGTCGCTTGTCATTGGTGGCATATGATGTGACACTAACATGGATGATGATATGGAACCTGCCAACTTTCCTATCGGGCCCACATTTAATATTGGAGCTCTCTTCATCATCATAACTCATCTATACAAAAATTATACAGATCTTTCGATCACATCTTCTAACGATGACCAATTTTTCTGAACCGACCTCCTGACACTGATCCTCCGACCCGATCTCTGAATTCCAACCAATTTTGTCGACCCAATTCTCAGGCCTGACCTCTCGATGCTGATCCTTCGACTTGATAAAATATCCCTCTTGATCCCCCGACCTGATCTCTCGACGCCGACCAATTTTTCTGACCTGATCTCCTGACCTGACCAATTTTTCCGACCCAACCAACTCTCCCGAAATACCATATAGGCGCCATTTTTTAAATGATCATATCTTGGGATACATGTTTCATAATTGAGCCCATGTTACCTAATTAGAAAGGTATCAAGTAGAGAAATGTAGTGGAAGAGGTATTATTGTCATAAAAGTGACAGAAAATATCAGAAATTGTAGAGAACATCAAGCCACAAATTTGGGGGGAAAATGGACTGTGTAGATTTCAAATAGTCATATCTAGAGCTACGAGTAAAAAAATCAAGCTATAAATAGCTCGATGGAAAGTTAGAGGAGTGGATAATAGGTTGGGATGGGAAATACTATAATATTGAGAGGAAAAAGGGCACGAAAATGCAAAACACAGGCATAACCCAGATTCAGATGAAGAAATAGATATGCATACTTCAAACAACCATATCTTGAGTTACGGGAAATGAAATCAGACCAAAAAGGTTCGAATAGAAATCCAAGACAAAGGAGAGTATTCTGGAATGATTTCATTCAATAGAAAAAAGATAGAAATTCCCCAAAAATTCCAAGGAATTGAAGATAATGCCAATGAGCAGAGTCAATGATTGTTTTTTAACGAATTTCATTTGTAAACTTACATAGGATGAATGTAACCACCCAAGAGTCTCTTCAGATTCCATTTGTAACTCCCACATCCATAATTTTGAAATGCAAAATATAAATTGGGGGAAAATGAAACGAACAACCAAGAGAACTCAAGAGTCTTTCTATGGTCTTATAAAAGAATAATGATAGCAGAGAAAGATGACCTTTTCCCTTTGTAACAAAATATGATACTATTATCTCTGAGTAATAAAGAGAAGGAGGCATTTCAGAAATTTGTGGCTTTGATGAATGTAGTGGAGACTTTTCTTTCTGATTCATTTTCTCCATGAGTAGATAAGATTCTATTGTATGAATTATTTTTGCACTCTGTTGTGTTTAGTTATACTGTCACATGTTTCTTCATGGGTACATAAATGATGTTATAGAGGTATTGTGCAACCATTTTTTTATGCATCTGTAGCATTGTTGTTTTCATTTATCATTGGAATGTATGAACTACTTCTAGTTCTGGTGGTGCTATCTTTCGCTGTACTCATTCTTTTAATTTTTCTCTTGGGATAGGTTAGAATCAGTTAGATTTTAGTTAGTTTATCCTTAAAATCAGTTAGAACTCTTTGGGGGAAAACTCACTGTCTTTCCCCTTTTTATTATTTTAATTCTGAGCAACAAAAAATCCCATAAACTCTTGGGAAACACTACTACAAACAAGAGCAGGTCTGATTAGGACCTTCCATTAGGTATTTTCCCTCATCTGCTTGATAGGCCATTTGGACCTTGTTATAACCCTATGTTTCATAGGATCACCTGGTGATTATAATCCCTTCTTCTAGTTTTATTGTATTGCAAATAATGTTTCATGGTGCAAATGATTTACAAAGAAAAGAAAAGAAAAGAAAAGAAAAGAAAAAGAAAAAGAAAAAGAAAAAGAAAAGAAAGAAAAATCAAAAATCAAAAAAATCAAAAGAGGGTATACAAATAAAAAGGGAAAATGATAAAACCCCATGAAATAATTTGTCTTGATTCATAATGTCTAACCATGATCAAACTGTTACAATTTATGCAGATAGGATAGTGAATAAACTTGGCTCAATAGTCTAATCTTAGCCAAGTTAGATAGGTTAGTGAATAAGTTTGATAAAAAAGTTTAAGCTTGGTCAAATGTCCTAGGTTAGAGTAATTTTTAACCCAACAATTTAATCTGGGTTAATGTGATAGGTAACTAGATTAGGATATAGGTTAGCATGTCTTATTTAAATAAAATTGATGAAAGGTTGATTAAATGCCTTTGATTTGAGTTAAAATGATGTATTTTTGATCCCTTAGTGACAAAATGAAGAAAGGGTAAGCTGCAAAAACCCATAAAATTATTTTATCCTAAGTTTTGCAGTGATATGATATTTTTGGCACATTGTGTTAAAGGGCACGCTAATATCAACATTCGATCAACATACGCTCAAATCTACGGTCGACGAAGAATATCAGACCCCCCCAACCTTTCTTCCTTTAACGGTGGGGGGGGGGGGTCTGAGTTGGTGTTTTTTCCCTAGTGGGGCCCTCATAATGTGTCACGTTCCTGTTAACTCAGAACCCTCTCACTCCTTACCACTTACCACCTACCCCCCCTCCAAGTAAACTACCAAACCTCTCACCCACACCACCTCCACACTCTGCAATCACACTCCACTACCATGCCTACACGTCACACTCCACTCACTTGTCGCTTGTCACATCCCATCCACTCGTTGGACACTCATTACCCTCCATGTCATCTCCATACACCCATTGGCCATTCAATTCCCTCCACATCACATCCTATATGTCCATTGGCCAATCAATGTAGTCGACCATTAACGTTACTTGACCGAATCACCACCCTCTCCATAACAGACACCCCTTTCAACCATTTAACGTCGTTCTTTCGCCATTTTTGACTATTCATTGATCCACTCAATCGATGCCATCATTTCCTATTCTCTAGACAACCGTCGTCGAGCTTACAGTCAACAACCGCCATTAAATCCTGGTAAACTCAGTTAACAACATTTTCCATTTGTAGGTATCAGTTTGATCGTGGTGCCCAAGTCCAAAGCCATCGAAACTGAAGAAAATCATTTCCTCCCTCCTCTTGTCAACCTAGATCATATACCTTTGGCTGATAAATATTATTTGATTTCAGAGCCTAAGTGTGAATTCAACTTCTTCGAATTACACTTCTAGCTCAAGGATTTTTTTTTGGATCAGAGTGATGAGATCAGACTCTAGGAGTCCAATCTTCCTTTTTCCCCAGACATAACCATTTCCTCAAATTTTCTTTGAAATGCCAAGCCCACTACCTTCTCAACCAAAGGAACATTGCCTCTTTTTCTGGAGAAACTCTTTTCACTATCACCCCTCAAACGATAGATCAGATACTTCATATACCCAAAAACGATTCTGCCTCCCCCTTCTCCATTGAAATCTTAACCGAGCTATACCAAAAATTGTATTTCCCTAAGAGATCTTAGAGATTTGAACTTTTCCTACCTGAAAACACTCAGTTACCCAAAAATAATCCCTAATACCATTCCTCCATCTTCTCAGTTAAAGGAAACCAGATCATTTCCTCCCTGTGTTGTCTACTAGGATACTATTCAGACGAGTGGGTAGATGAACCCATTCTGGGTTTTCTATACATTTTCTCCACTGAAGAAAGGACTACTACATAGTTTGACTACAATAAGTTTATAGCTAACAACATCCATGAACAACTCTTTAATTTTTCCACAGAAGGTATGTTATAGTATTCTTCAATATTGGTGTACATGTTTCTCTTTTTTCAAGCAGACAAGTTCTCCTTCTCCTAGCAGAAGTTGGACCAAGATGGTAACCCTCAACCTGTGACCTCCTAGACTTCCATAGTGAGGAAGAACTCATATGAGTTCAATTTCAAATAGTTCATTGATCAATAATACCATCCAGTGGTATGCATGCTCATTGGAAGAACAAAACCAAGGATAAACGAGGAAGTTCAGATAATTCTACACTTGTCAGACCTAGCTAAAACATGGGATTGGTACCTCTACCAGGATCATATAGAAATCATAATCTACATATGTGAATTACCCCCTTACAAGTTTCCAAAGTATTTCCCTGTCAGGATATTCACTATGGAATATATCAGATAGATGATAAATTCAGATGATATTCACTTTGTAGCTTTCAAGAAGAAACTATAGCTCAGGATCAAAGGTCAGATAGGTACTTTCATCTGCAACAATAAAGCTACAGGGGAAGAAGCCAACACGTTGTTAAAGTAAATGAAGTACAATCAAATTTTCCCATGGCACTATGACCCCTGTGGCATAATTGCAAAAACCAAGTTAAACAACAAGATTTATCCCTATGCTCATGTGCCTAAACCGAAAATTGAGAAATTCATGAACCAGATAGAGTGGGAGGAAAACACTCCGACAGGCACTGAACAACAGTCTTCACCAACCAACATTTCACATACTAGTACTCCACATGTACAAGCAGAGAAGAGGGATAGAAAGGAAGTCTCCCCTTTAGTCACAAAAGTCTCAACAGAAGAATTCCAAGTTTATAGGAAGAGGACCAAAACCAACCATACTCCTGACAGGTCTAGAGGATAAGAAACTTAGTCCACCATAGTTATGGAGGGTCCACACTCATAACCCTTCTTAGGAAGCCAACAAACCATATCCACTTCTTCATCCAAGAAGTAGACTGATACCACATTGACTACTAAGTCCTCACAAGAGCCCGTAGGACTTAATATTTTTGAGAAATATAACTTGATCATGAAGACGAATGAGATGCTGACCAACAATACCTATGCAAAGTTTTGGAAATAGACATCTGCAACACAACATAGGTTGTTATCTGCCTTCAATACAGATAAAGGAAGGATGGATATGGCGTTCCTACAGGAACATGTGCCTCATCCCAAGGCAGTCTCTGATTACAAGAGGGAAACATTTGAATTCGATGTCAAAGAGGTGCATCCAGCTGATCAAATGGATATGCACAAATAGACTGGGGAGATGATTTTCTCCACCCTGGAAAGTACCTCCATGACTGCTGAAAAGTTGTAGGTTTCTTTAAACAACGTCAAGTCTCATCTTAAACTGGAAAATATATCTTCCTGGGCCAAGGATAACAAGATCAAGTCCTTAGAAGAACTGGTATTGAAAATTGGATATGATCCATCCAATGTCAAAGAAGCAGAAGAAATCCTCAAGAAGAAAAACACTAATAGAGCATCCCTGAGGAAACAACTAAAAATCCCAGCCACTGAAGATCCGTAGGCAAAATAAATGCCTATAGATTGAGGGCCACAAGGAGGAAATTCTAAAATTGATCATGGAGTGGAATGCATAGATCAAGGAGATGGAGGCTGAGCTAGAGAAACTGGTCAAAGAGAAGGAATAGAGTGTACCAATGACTGTCATCCCACTACAAGCAGTCCCTATTACAGGAGTCAGTATAGTATCAACAACACCTACAACAAAAATTTCTTCAGCCGTTCCAGTGACAACTTCATATGCTTCTGAGAGATTGGTGAAGTCCATGGAGGACATGACCCTGGAAGGGGAGGAGATTAAAAGACTGCAAGAAGAGATTAATAAACTCCAGAAACTGAAATCCATGTTTAAGTCAAATTACAACATAGATATGCACAATTCAGAAAGGCTTACTCAGGAAATAAAAAAGTTGTAGAAAGAGACAGTCATGGCCAAGACACTATCAGAAGCCAAAGAAAACATATGGATGGGCATCAACAAGTCCATGAAAGATATTTGGCCCCTTATACAAATTGTGTTTGAATAACATAAACTTGTGCAGAGAGCCAGACAAGACATTGACAAGATAAGGGGAGAATTGGGAGAAAATCCTACAGAGGCCACATAAATCATCAGGTTCTTGAATTCCAAGACCAAAGAAAATTTGGAAGTATTAGAGATTGAGGATAGAACAAAAACAATTCTTGATTTCAAAAAGGTTTTGATCAAGAAGGGATTAATGATACAACTTAAGGAGAAAGATCAGACAATGGATATTAGAGTGCAAAGGTTTTTTAGAAAATTTGACTCATTGCACATGAAAGTTCTTCTAGTTTTACTAGTGATCAATGACAAACTGATTACTCTATCAGACTACAAACAAAATATCCTTGCAGTGGAAAAATATGGCTCTAAATTTGTAGGCATCCAAGGGAGCATAACTATCAAGGATTTCTTAGAAACTCTACAGTTGGACCTAAGCATCCAATAGGAGATAAAATACATCTTCATCACCAAGCCAACCTTTTCCAAGTACGCAGAGATGGATGAAACTTATAGAAGATTACTGAAGGTTTCCATCCACAATCAACAGAGATGGGAAGACCTATGTGCCTTGATTGAGTAGAGATGATGTGGACATCTGAGTCAGCATGAGGAAGACAATCAAAGTTGAGTGAATGAATCACCAACTACTTTCCCAGAAATCAAAACTTAGGATTTGGACAGATCACCAATAGTCCTATTATTTTGTAATATGTAATCTAGTTAGTTAGATTTTTCCTCCACCGTATCCTAGTCATTAATGACATGATTAGATGTAATTATTGTATAAATACTTCTCACTTAGAAGTATTGAGGGTTGATTTTTTCACCCAGGAAGCTATCATTTTAATATTTTTGAGGAGATTGATGAGTAATAAAAAGACATATTCACAGGATTCTTGCGTTTGGATGTTGGTGATGTTTATCTTTCTTTGTTAATGTTTATCTTACTCTGTAATCATTTTTTTTTCTGTCTCTAATTGCTTAAAGGAAGTTAATGAACAAAATTTATCCCAAACACTCTGTTTCTGGTCTTTAGCGATCTACATGTTATTCTTCTAATATTAATCAAAGAAACTCTTGACTTCTTCTTTGCTTGATTGAATATCTCACATGTTCTATCTTTACACCACTTTTAATTCTAAAAGATCCAACATTATCACTATCTCGCCCTGTGAAGAAATCTTATAAAAGATGTATCAGATCTTAATATTTAACACAGACCCCATATCCCAATGGATGCTTAAATGCAATACTTCAGCCAATCTTTATAAACAAAACAACAAACTCAAATGATTTTAACTAGCCTAATATCTAAAAATCAAAACAGATATAAATATTACAGAGAGATCCCTCTCTCAAACTAGCAGGGCTAGATCCCAGTTTCAAAGTGGCTTTGGTAAGTTACCGTTGTTAATTTATTCTTCCCTTAAAAACCTCTAGGAGTTACAGAGTGCTAACATAGTGGCAACCATACAGGGGAACTGAACAAACTTTCCATCCTTATGAATTCTTTTCCCTAGATAAAGAAAAATTTATTTTTGAACAATTAAAGATCTAACCTTCAAAGAGATAAATGTTCAGAGGTTGTTAAAGTTTGTATACATTAATTTAGATTTCTTAAAATTTAAAGTTCTAGCTCCTAAAATAATCCACACTAGATATGACCCTGATCTAGAACCTACAACATCAGTAGACAATCCAAAAAAGTTACTCACAAAAAGAAACATTGTAGAAGGTCACTGGAGTAATAGTCCTCTTCGCAGGGCCAATTCTCTTCCAGAGAATATTGTCACAATCTAGGACCTTGAGTTTGACCTACCTTTTGAGAAGAGCCTTTTCAAAACCAAATCTGATAGCTTTGTGAATGAAATAGTTCTATATCAAACCTTTCTCCAACCTAAAACCCCTGAGAGACTCTCCCCTAGAACAATTTTTGATCAACGATTTCTTCAAGAGTTTAAAAAGTTAGAAGATCTAGTATCAAATCTTGCTCAAGATTTGTATAAAGCCCACTTTCAACAGTGAGTTGAAATTTCTTCCCTGACTATTGTTGCAGCTTCTGTCAATCCTCACGTAGCTCAATCCACACCTCCCAACCCTACATCTTCTACATCTTCTGTTAGTTCTCCTCCAATCACACAAGTTGTTATTCAACCTCCTCCACCAATTATGGAAACAAGGTATGCTCCCTTACATGCCATGCCCTAGGACTATCAAACCAGACTTCCTCAGTTTGAAGGTACTGGATCTCTTAATGCACAAAAACACGTGGATAAAATAAATGATTACTTTGATTTGCAGGAAGTGGATGAGGCATATGTCCAGATGAGACTTTTTGCACAAAGTTTAACTAGAGATGTCAAAAAATGGTTCAAAGCATTACGGGCTGCAAGCATTGCTGATATTGCTGATTTTCACTGAAGTTTTCTCGACAGATGGGAGGTAAAGATAAACCCTCTCCAAATTTTATATGATTATGAAAATATCAAAAGAAATCAAGGGGAAACAATACAGGACTATTGCATTCGTTTTAATAATATTTATAACACAATTTCTGTTGATATCAAGCCTCCTCAAGGTTTGTATTTAATCAAGTTCCCCGATGGATTTGATGATGATATGTCATACCAACTGAGAGAAAGAAATTCTTCCACTTTAGAAGATATGCAAAAAAGTGCAGTGAGTGTTGAAGAAAACTCATTAGCTAGAAGAACTAGGAAAAGAACATAAAGGAGGGTTACAATTAAAGAAGAGCCTTCCACTTCTACTTCAGATACCAAAATTGATTCTCTAGTAAGGTCCATGTAGAGAATGATGGAAATATTGAAAATTAATGATAGAAACCCGCCTAGAGAAAACTAGCATGTTCCTTAGATTCAAAATCCTAACTTCAGAAGGAACCCTCCCCAAATCAGACAGAGAGAGACTAGAGACCAAAGGGAACAAAGAGGTCCTGATCAACATATTAGACCACCTCTTCAGGAAAACTATGCTGACGAAGGGGAAGAAATAATCGAGGAGTTGGATGATATTCACATAAACCTTATGGGGGTTAATGACAATGACTCCATTTTTCTCACTCAGTAAGAACACGAACTTTTTATCCTTTCACATATAGAAGTAGATGAGGAAGAGTCTGAAAAGAAAGCCTTGAAGAATGCAATAATGGAGGTCCACAATAGTACAACTTGAGAAGCAAGAAGACTAATGAAAATCCAACAAAGAAGGCTGCTGAAACCAAGAAAGTTGTTGAAGCTAAGAAAACCTCAAATACTACTCCTAAGAAAGTCCCAGAAAATAAAAATTCAGAGACTCCTCCAAAAAGAACTCCTGAATCTTCACCAAGAACAACTCAAACCGAGGTTGCATCCACAATTCAACCAAGTACTTTTGCACAGAAGAATGTGACTGATAAAATAGAATTGTAGAGCCAATGTAGAACTTCAACCACTTTCAGATTGGAAGGTGAATTAGCTAAACTAAAGATTCCTATTCCTTTGACTGAACCAATGAAAAAAATTCTTACAGATCCCAGGTGATCAAAGAATTAAACATAGAACCAGGAGTAGGCTCATACACTATGAATGTTGATGATGATGAACCTGAGCTGCTGTTTGGTCCCGAGGTTGAGGGACAAAATGATACTGGTTCTGTCCCTCCTTTTTACATCAGTCTAAATATCCATGACAAGACATTACATAATGCTATGCTTGATTCTGGTGCTTCTCACAATATGATGCCCAAAGATGTGATGGATAAGTTGGGGCTTGATATCACCAGGCCATACAAGGATTTGTACTCTTTTGACTCTAGAAAATTTAAATGCATAGGTATGATTAAAGATTTGTGCATTGCCTTGGCACAAATCCCAGCTAAAAGCATGGTTATGGATATTGTAGTTGCATACATTCCTCTGAAATATGGTATGCTATTATATCGATCATGGGGCACCAATATAAAAGGTAATTTACAGTTGGATATGACTTATTCCACCATTCTTGTGTTTGGCCAATAAAGAAGATTGTACAAAGAGACTCTGATGAAATATATGGTCAACAATCAAGAAAAACCTCATAACTATCCTTTGTACTCTGTTCATTCTGACCTGAACTCATTCATTCTATACAATGATGGTGACTTAGACAATGAAATAACACAATTAGAAGATAATGCATCTGGCTTGGAGGAAAGTAAAGAAACCCTTGAGGAAAGTAAAATGGCAACAACAAAAACTAATGAATTAGCAGAAAACTTCTAGAGTATGGATTTTGATGGAGCTATCAACAAAGAAGGACTTGGAGCTAGAGTGTGGGTGCATAATCATAACCCAAGGTATTCATAAACTCACTCTTATAAATTAAATTTCCAGTGCACCAATAACATAGCTGAGTATGAAGCATTGATGCTCGGCCTGAAATCGTTGAAGAAACTTGGTGCCAAGAGGATAATGGTAAGAGGGGACTCTGAAATTGTTATCAAACAAATCAAAGTTGAGTATGTTGCTAAACACCTTAGGCTCAAAGCTTATAGAAATGGTGTTTTATATTTTCTACAATGTTTCACTGAGATTGAATTGCAGGTAATCCACAGAGGCCAGAACATACTTGTAGATGGATTGGATACTTCAATAGCCACTTGTAAAATACCTTTCCATACAAATCTCCAATACACAATAGAGTGAAATGCAGGCCGACCGTCCCAACCAATATCAGGTACTGGCAAGTATTTGACAACGATGAACAAAGTGAAGATTTCCTGCAGTCTAAAAATGATTTTGAATGTACAAATATTGATGTAGATAGCGATGATGAAGATGTAAATAAAACATACTTAGAAAATAATAGTGTAAATAAAGTAGATTCAGATGAAATAAATGAAAATGATGAAGACTTAGATATTTTGCAATTGAAGAATAATGTTTTACCTAGAGGTTTGGTTCCTTTAGAAGAATTTTTTGATTTCAACAATGTAGAAAAAAATTCAAAGATCGAACCTACTGGGAAAGAGGTTGAGGAATGTAATATAGGAATAGAGGAAAAAACCAAAATGATTAAACTATCTAAATCTTTACCCCCCGAGCAAAAACACAAATATATTGAACTGTTTAAGGAATTTGTAGATGTCTTTGCTTGGAGCTATGGGGATTTAAAGTCTTATGACACCAGTATCATACAACACAAAATCCCAATAAAAGAAGAACATAATCCTTTTAGGTAGAAAATTAGGAGAATCAATCCAAAGTTACTGCCCCTGATAGAAAAAGAGATTAAAAATATGTATGATGCCAAAATAATAGTCCCCTTAAGATTTTCAAAATGGGTTTCCAATCCAGTTCCTACCAGGAAAAAGACTGGAGAAATCAAGCTTTGCATTGATTTCAGAAACCTCAACAAGGTTTCCCTCAAAGACAACTATCCTCTTCCTAAAATTGATCACATCTTACAAAAGGTAGTTGGAGCTAGTATTATCTCTCTTATAGATGGTTTTTCTGGCTATAACCAAGTCCTTGTCCACCCAAATGACCAGGAGAAAACAACTTTCACCACAACCTGGGGAGATTTCATGTATGTGAAAATGCCCTTTGGTTTGATGAATGTTGGTGCCACTTTCCAAAGATAAATGGACATTGACTTTGTGGATGAGCTTGGTATTATTATAGTCATATACTTGCATGATGTCACTGTCTACTCAAAATCAGATGAGGAACATTTACAACACCTCAGACGAATGTTTGAAAAGTGCAGAAAGTTTGGGATTTCATTAAATCCCAAGAAAACTCTTTTTGGTTTAGAATAAGGAAAACTTCTAGGGAATATAATCTCTAAATATGGAATCAAGATAGACCCCAACAGAATTGTGGCCATCCAAAAGTTAGACCATCCTAGGAACATTAAGGAATTGCAATCCTTCATAGGAAAAATAATTTTTTTGAGAGTATTCATACCCAATTTGGCAGAACTACTCAGGAACATTACAAGTATGCTTAAAAAATATACCAAAATAAAGTGGAACACATAAGCTAAACAATCCTTTGAGGAGGTAAAACATACACTTACACAAGCCCTTGTATTAATCAATCCAGATTACACTAAGGATTTCTATTTATTCTCTTTTGCATATGAACACACCATTGCAACGTTTCTTTTGCAGAAAAACAATGAAGGGCATGAAAATTCCATAGCCTTTTTCAACAAGTCATTGAGATATGCTGCATTGAACTACAATATAATGGAGAAACAAGTTTTTTCCCTGGTAAAAACAATTAAATATTTTAGAGTTTACATTCTCCATTCTCTTACTATTGCTAACGTTCCAAATGCAGTGGTGAAGGATATTCTGACTCAGGATAACCTAGATGGTAGGAGAGGGAAGTGGATTGCTATGATTCTGGAATATGATATAGAAATCAAGCCAACTAAACTGATCAAGGGTCAGGGTTTAGACAAATTGATGGCTGAATCCAATTTTCATGCTTTAGATATAAAACTTTTAGCCGCAGTTGATGAACAAGGAGAGAAGGCGACTCCACATGTCAAAGAGGTATTCTCAAATTATCCATGGTACACAAACCTCATATTTGTCTTTCATAATTTACAAGCTCCTCCTGGTCTAACCAAGACTAAAGATAGATTCTTAAAACTAAAAGCATTGAAATATTACATTCTAGATGGAAATCTTTACTAGAAAGATGCCGGAGGCATTTTACTTAATTGTTTATTAAAAGATGACACTGACAAGGCATTGAAATATTTCCATGAAGGAGATTGTAGCGGGCATCTAAGTTGGAAGACTACTTCTAACAAGATCCTTAGAGCTATTTTTTACTGGCCCACCTTGTTTGCAGATGTTCATAAAAAGGTAACCTCCTGTCACAAGTTTCAAGACTTTGAAGGCAAAAGGAAACTTTTTCCTTTACCCTTGAAACCTATTTCTGTGGCGGCTCCATTCCAACAATGGGGTTTGGATTTTATTGGTGAAATTCATCCACCCTCTTCAGGCCAACATAAGTGGATCCTCACAGCTACAGACTACTTCGCAAAGTGGATTGAAGCTATACCCTACAGGAAATCCACTGACTCTGACATTATTAAATTATTGAAAACTAATATTCTGTCTCATTTTAGATGTCCTAGGAAAATCATAATTGATAATGCAACTACTTTCAGATCAAAAAAGCTAATAGAATTTTGTAGCAAGTACCCGATTACTTTGGGACACTCCACAACCTATTACCCTCAGGGAAATGGGTTAGATGAGTCCTCAAATAAAAGTTTGGCGAATATCATAAAGAAGATATTGCAGAAAAATAATAAATCTTGGCACAACAAGTTGGTTCATGCACTCTGGGCTGACAGTTCGACCACAAAAAGATCAATTGGTATGTCCCCATATCAGCTAGTATATGGGAATGATGTTGTTTTCCTCACTTCTTTGGGCATTCCTGTTATGAAGCTGTTGCAAGAAGTACAGGAAGAGCCTACTGATATTCAAAGGAGAATCAATCAGATGATCCAACTCCAACAATCCATAGAGGAGGTGGATAACCAGACACATGTAATCTAAGAAAGCATTAAGAAGATTTATGACAAAGTAACCAAGGAGTATGATTTTGAATTGGGTGATATGGTACTAAAATGGGATTCAAGAAATGAGGACAAGGGAAAGCATGGAAAGTTCGACAGTGTGTGGAAAGGCCCTTACATCATTCATGCATATAGAGGAAACAATGAATTCTTACTCAAGGACAATGATGGAGCAAACCTCCCAAGAGGACCCATAAATGGAAGGATGCTCAAACATTATGTTCCACCAGAATGAAGATCTTAGTCACTCATCTCATTGTAAAAACCACTTTACTTTTACCTTTATGTCATGTGTGAGGTGATTTTTATCATATGGTTGAAGCCCGAAGAGAAGGCCCTAAGACACTGATTTGGATAATCAAATTTTCAATTAGAATAAATCAAATCAGGATGCATACAAAGCACCGAGGAAGAATATTCAAAACAACAGGTAGCTGGATTCTTGGCACCTCACAAGGAGAGCACCATCCCCAAGTGGAGCCATTGTTATGACCCTATGTTTCATAGGATCACCTGGTGATTATAATCCCTTCTTCTAGTTGTATTTTATTGTAAATAATGTTTCATGTTGCAAATGATTTACAAAGAAAAGAAAAGAAAAGAAAAGAAAAGAAAAGAAAAGAAAAGAAAAAGAAAAAAAAGAAAAATAAAAAATACAAAAAATCAAAAGAGGGTATAAAAATAGAAAAGGAAAATGATAAAACCCCATGAAATAATTTGGCTTGATTCATACTGTCTAACCATGATCAATCTCTTTCAATTTATGCAGATAGGATAGTGAATAAACTTGGCTAAACATTCTAATATTAGCCAAGTTAGATAGGTGAGTGAATAAGTTTGATCAAACAATTTAAGCCTGGTCAAATGTCTAGGTTAGAGTAATTTTTAACCCAACAATTTAATTTAGGTTAATGTGCTAGGTAACTAGATTAGGATATAGGTTAACATGTCTTATTTCAATAAAACTGATGAAAGGTTGATTAAATGCCTTTCATTTGAGTTAAAATGATGTATTTCTGACCCCTTGGTGACAAAATGAAGAAAGGGTAAGCTGCAAAAACCCATAAAATGATTTTATCCTAAGTTTTGCGGTGATATGATAGGTTTTTTGCATTGTGTTAAAGGGCGCACTAATCTCAGCAATCGATCAATGCCTGCTCAGATCTATGGTCAACAGAGAATATCGAACCCCCCCGACCTTTCTTCCTTTAACAGTGGAGGGGGGCAGGGGGTTTGAGTTGGTGGTTTTTCCCTGTGACCTCCTAGACTTCCATAGTGAGGAAGAACTCATCTGAGTTCAATTTCAAATAGTTCATTAATCAATTCTACCATCTAGTGGTATGCATTCTCAGTGGAATAACATAACCAAGGATAAATGAGGAAGTTCAGAGAATTCTACATTTGTTGGACCTAGCTAAAACAGGGAACTGGTACCTCTACCATGATCATATAGAAATCAGAATCTACGGATGTGAATTACCCCCTTACAAGATGCCAAAGTATTTTCCTGTCAGGATATTCGCTCTGGAATATATCAGATAGATGATAAATTCAGATGATATTCACTTTGTAACTTTCAAGAAGAAACAACAAATCATGATCAAAGGTCAGATAGGTTCTTTCATCTACAACAACAAAGATGCAGGGGAAGAAGCCAACAAGCTGTTAAAGGAAATGAAGTTTAGTCAAAGTTTCCCATGGAACTATGACCCCTGTGGCATCATTGTAGAAACTAGGTTAAAGAACAAGATTTCTCCCTATGCTCATGTGCCTAAACCAGAAATTGAGAAATTCATGAACCAGACAAAGTGGGAGGAAAACACTCTGACAAACAATGAAAAATAGTCTTCACCAACCAACATTTCACATACTAGTACTCCACAGGTACAAGTAGAGAAGAGGGCTAGAAAGGAAGTCTCCCCTTCAGTCACAGAAGTCTCAACAGAAGACTTCCAAGTTTACAGGAAGAGGACCAAAACCAACCATACTCCTGACAAGTCTAGAGGAGAAGAAACTCTACCCACCATAGTTATGGAGGGGCCACACTCATAACCCTTCTCAAGAAGCCAACAAACCATATCCACTTCCTCATCCAAGAAGCATATTGATACCACATTGACTACTAAGTCCTCACAAGAGCCTGTAGGACTTAATATTTTTGAGAAATATAACTTGATCAAGAAGACGAATGAGATGCTGACCAACAACACCTATGAACAGTTTTGGAAACATACATCTACAACACAACATAGGTTGTTATCTTCCTTCGATACAGAGAAGGGAAGGATGGATATGGCATTCCTACAGGAACATGTGCCTCATCCCAAGGCAGTATCTGATTACAAGAGGGAAACATTTGAATTCGATGTCAAAGAGGTGCATCCAGTTGATGAAATGGATATGCACAAACAGATTGGGGAGATGATTTTCTCCACCTTGGAAAGTACCTCCATGAATGCTGCAAAGTTGTAGGTTTCTTTAAACAACGTCAAGTCCCAACTTAAACTGGAAAATATATCTTCCTTGGCAAAGGATAACAAGATCAAGTCCCTAGAAGAATTGGTATTGAAAATTGGATATGATCCATCTAATGTCAAAGCAGCAGAATAAATCCTTAAGAAGAAAAACACTGACATAGCATCCCTGAGGAAACAACTAAAAATCCCAGCCACTGAAGATCCACAGGAAAAAGAAATGGCATATACTGAGGGCCTAAGGAGGAAATGCTAAAATTTGGAAACAGACATCTACAACACATCACACGTTGTTATATGCCTTCGATACAGAGAAAGGAAGGATGCATATGGATTTTATACATGCCCAAGTGCCTCATCCCAAGGCAGTCTCTGATTACAATAGGGAAACATTTGAATTCGATGTCAAAGAGGTGCATCCAACTGATCAAATGGATATGCACAGACAGACTGGGGAGATGATTTTATCCACCCTGGCTAATACCTCCATGAATGCTGCAAAGTTGCAGGTTTCTTTAAACAACGTCCAGTCTCACCTTAAGCTGGAAAAGATATCTTCCTTGGCCAAGGATAACAAGATCAAGTCCCTAGAAGAACTGGTATTGAAAATTGGATATGATCCATCCAATGTCCAAGTAGCAGAACAAATCCTCAAGAAGAAAAGCACTGACAAAACATCCTTGAGGAAACAACTAAAAATCCCAGCCAATGAAGATCCGCAGGTAAAAGAAATGGCAGAGACTAAGGGCCACAAGGAGGAAATGCTAAAATTTATCACGGAGAAGAATGCACAGATCAAATAGATGGAGGCTGAGCTAGAGAAGCTAGTCGAAGAGAAGGAATAGAGTGTGCCAATGATTGTCATCCCACTACAAGTAGTCCCTATCACATGAGTCAATATAGTATAAAAAACACCTACAACATAAATTACTTCAACCGTCCCAGTGACAACTTCAGATGCTTCTGAGAGATTGATGAAGTCCATGGAGGACATGACCCTACAAGGAGAGGAGATTAAAAGACTGCAATAAGAGATTAATAACCTACAGAAACTGAAATCCATGTTTCAGTGAAATTACAACACAGAGATGCACAATTCACAAAGGCTTACTCAGGAGATACAGAAGTTGCAGAAAGATACAATCATGGAAAAGACACTATCAGAAGCCAAATAAAACATATGGATGGACATCAACAAGTCCATGACAAATATTTTCCCCCTTATACAAATTGTGTTTGAACAACATGAACTTGTGTAGAGAGCCAAATAATCCGTTGACAAGATAAAGGGATAATTGGGAGAAAAGACTACAAAGGCCACATAAATCATCATGTTCTTGAATTCCAAGACAAAATAAGAGTTGGAACCATTAGAGACCAAGGATAGAACAAAAAAATTTCTTTACGTCAAAAAGGTTTTTACCAAGAAGGGATTAATGCTACAAATTGAGGAGGAAGATCAGACAATGGATATTGGATTACAAAGGTTTTTCAACAAAGTTGACTCACTGCATATGAAAGGTCTTCCAGTTTTACTAGTGATCAATGACAAACTGATAACTCTGTCATACTACAAACAAAAGATCCTTGCAGTGGCGAAAGATGGCTCTAAATTTTCAGGCATCCAAGGGAGCATAACTGGAAAGGCTTTCTTAAAAACTCTACAGTTGGACCTGAGCATCCAACATGAGATAAAATACATCTTCATCACCAAGCCAACCTTTTCCAAGTACACAAAAATGGATGAAACTTACAAAATATTACTCAAGGTATCCATCCCCAGTCAACAGAAATGAGAAGACCTATGTGCCTTGATCGAGTAGAGATGATGTGGACATCCGAGTCAGCATGAGGAAGACAGTCAAATTTGAGTAGATGAATCACCAACTACTTTCTGAGAAATCAACATTCAAGATTTAGAAAGATCACCAATAGTCCTATTATTTTGTAATATGTAATCTAGTTAGTTAGATTTTTCCTCCACCGTATCCTAGTCATTAATGAAAGGATTAGATGTAATTATTGTATAAATACTTCTCACTTAGAAGTATTGAGGGTTGATTTTTGCGCCCATGAAGCTATCATTGTAATCTTTTTGAGGAGATCGACCAATAATAAAAAGACAGATTCACAGGATTCTTGCGTTTGGATGTTGGTGATGTTTATCTTGCTTTGTTAATGTTTATCTTACTCTGTAGTCATTTTTTTTTTGTCACCATTCTCTTAAAGGAAGTGAATGAACATAATTTGTCCCAGACACTCTGTTTCTGGTATTTATCGATCTGCATGTTATTCTTCTGATATTAATCAAATAAATTATTAACTGCTTCTTTGATTGATTGAATATCTCACCTGTTCTATCTTTCCACCACTTTTATTTCTAAAAGATCCAACATTCTCACTATCTCGCACTGTGAAGAAATCTTATAAAACCTGTATCATATCTTAATATTTAGCACAAACCCCATAGCCCAATGGATGTTTAAATGCAATACTTCAACCAATCTTTATAAACAAAACAACAAACTCAAATTATTTTAACTAGCCTAATATCTAAAAATCAAAACAGATCTAAATCTTACAGATGAATCCCTCTCTGAAACTGGTAGGGCTAGATCCCAGTTTTGAAGTGGTTTTGGTAAGTTACCTCTATTAATTTATTCTACCCTTAACAACCTCTGGGAATTACAGAGTGCTAATAGACCCATCAACACCTACCTCAAGGGTTTTCTCTACATCTTGTGTTCAATATTGTTGTGAATGGTTTTTTTGTTTATTGTTGGGATATTCTAAAGTATATTTGCAGATCTAGAATTTGTTCACATCATTTGATATCATATCTTTTTCCTTGGGAAAAAAGATAAGGTATCTTCTAGAAATATCATTTATTATTTCTAACTACCCATTTATTCTATCCAACTACCATAGTGGGTCTTATTTAATACCATGGTGGACCTATTCCACCTTACAATGAATGTCCTCTAATAATACATAAACCCATATTCCAATTTGGGTAAATCCCATTTTACCACCCATATTACCTCTCTAGGTATATTAAATATGATGTGAACCAATTCTATATCTGCAAATATACTTCAAAATATCCCAACAATAAAAAAAAAACCATTCACAACAATATTAAACACAAGATGTAGAGAAAACCTTTAAGGTAGGGTAACACAATATATTAATCCTTACAGAAGGATAAAAATACTCAAGAAATACTTGCTTGTACATTAACAATATTCTTCACCATATCAATTACATTGATTACACTTCCTTATATAACATTCTCTATCTCCCATGAACATTCTAGAGAAGGTATCTTATAGAAATCCCGTTTATTATTTCTAACTACCCATTTATTCTATCAAACTACCATAGTGGGTCTTATTTAATACCATTTTGGACCTAGTCCACCTTACATACATAACCCCATATTTCCATATTACCACCCATATTACCTCCCTAGGTATATTACAAACATCAATGGAAAATAGTAACTCCCCTCGATATCAACAATTTTTTTCTCTCCCCTTTGATATCTAGGATAAAGAGTTGCTCCCCCTAGACTCATGATTTTGTTTTTTCTTCCGTTGCTCCCCTTATATTCATACCTCTATTTTTTAGTTTCTCCTTCTTTATTTCACTTTCACATATAACCCCATATTTCCATATTACCACCCATATTACCTCCCTAGGTATATTACAAACATCAATGTTAAAGAGTAACTCCCCTCGATATCAACAATTTTTTTCTCTCCCCTTTGATATCTAGGATAAAGACTTGCTCCCCCTAGACTCATGATTTTCTTTCTTCTTCCATTGCTCCCCTTATATTCATACCTCTATATTTTAGTTTCTCCTTTATTTCACTTTCACATATCTATCTATCTATCTATCTATCTATCTATATATATTTCGCTTGTCAAGGTACTTTCCTTCTCCATGGGACTACTCCCCCTATTTAAATTTCCTCTTTACTGTAATTTCCAAGATTTTGAGTTTTACTATGTGTTTCCAACTTCATGAACTTCATTATTATAAATTGGCTATCATCTTCCTCCTTTTGAAGTTTAAACCATTAGATTCATTGAGGTCATAAAACTCTTCTCCAATTACTCTGTTTAAGTAAAATTCTCTTCAAAAGGTGCAATGCTACAAATAAAAACTTATGATCAATTATTCATGATAACCCACACAATCTTTCTCCACACCCTGTCAATGATGGAGGATAAACTCTTCTTTTATAGTTTCTTCAAATATATTGTAACTCTGTCACTAAACCACTCAATAATTTAGTCCTTCATATCTATCCTTATATCATCCCTTAATTTGATATCTATCGATCCTCAATGTGAAGACAAGACTGCCCTCAAACAAATATGTATGGTAGTGTAGAATCATATCTCAAGATGATCACTAGAGACAAATATTAAATTATATATATATATATATATATATATATATATATATAATTTCTCCTCAAATTCATATCAGTCCCTTAGGACAACCATATCAACATTCCACATGAATATCTAAATTCAGTCCATTACATGTTTATGTCAGCGTTTCAAGAATGGTCATTTCCTTATCCCTTGCAATAGTCTAGAATATTCTTTAAATTCAGTTCATAAATAGTTCACAATAGTTATTGATATGTCTATGTGTTGTATATCTATACCAGATCTGCAAATATACTTAGACAATAACAATAATAAATACCAAAAACATTCACTGGAACACTAAACACAAGAAATAGAGAAAACCCTTGAGGTAGGGTAACACCATGAATTTTTCCTTATGGAAGGAATGCACTCCTCAAGAAATACTTTCTTTCACATCAACAATATTATTCTCTGTGTCAAATACACTTCTTACATATTCTTTTATAACATTCTCTATCTTCGATGAACATTATAGAGTATGTATCTTCTAGAAAGCCCATTTATTATTTCTAACTACCCATTTATTCTATCCAACTACCATAGTGGGCCTTATTTAATACCATGGTGGACTTAGTCCACCTTACATACATAACCACATATTCCCATATTACCACCCATATTACCTCCCTAGGTATATTACATTCCACCCCCCCCTAAGCATGTTTCGTCCTTGAAACATGAGAAGAGACCATACGATATGATCACATGAGAATTGTATCCAATTGATACCAAGTATGACCATCCATCCAACCTAATGGAAGTTGAACATGATTTCCAACTGTTTTCTTGCAACCTTGAGATTTCTCTATATCATGTCAATGTTTCCATGGACTTGGTTCTCGAGCCTGATGTCATCCTGTAGTGTTGGTAGGCCTCCATGCACCACTTGATTGGTTTCCTTTCTGGTTCCTTGCTGGTGCACAAGTGTGTGGATTCTCACATCCTTTCCTGGATGGCTGTTGTTTCTCTATATGATGTGGATGGTGATATACCATGATTGTAGGAATTTTTCCCTTTTCTGCAAATCTACAACAAATTGTGCCTTTGAGTCACTAACCACCTTAAATTCTTTACTATTTTCTTCCTATGTCTTTGCTTCATCTCCTGCTGTAGACTATGTCTTTGATTATGTTTTAGACTCTATGATAACTTCTTTTCTTCCCCCCATAGGCCCTTCTATCTTACTAAGATACACATCCTGCAGTGTAACTTTCTTTTTTTTGTACCAAAGTTTCAAAAACTTCTTTTCCACATTAATATTAACTGTACCAATTGTGGCCATCCAAGGGTATCCCAAAACAATATCTACCTCATCCATATCTATAGCATAAAAATATGAATGCAATGCATATTTATCCATACTGGGCTTCGAATATTTAAAAAATTGAACATTTTCACCCTCAACCTGTGTGCTTTGGATATTCTTTGCAAGAATTTGCAATCTATTAACCAACTGAACGTTGGAAAAATTTTGTTGGCAACTAGGGTTAATATAAACAATTACATTTTATTTATGAATAGAACCATGAACCTACAATATAGATTTACCACATGAAAATAAACCATTGGTGAATTTCTTATCCTTTCTCTTGGATTTAGACCACTTGTCTAAAAATAATTTTTCAAATTATTCATTGGAGAGTGGCATCATCTCACCATGGTTAAGTGATTGATACCAAACAACCGCATCATCTTTTAAAAATAACTAAATTTTCCAATTCTCTTTCCGTTTTGACTTCCTCTCTTTTATAAATTCTTCAACACTAGGGTCATCATCTTTTCTAGTAAAATAAATATTTCTTGGAAGAAGTATTCAACACAAACTGGGGTTTAAAAATAACTTACTGCAGAAAATCCTGGCTTTTTCCGAATAAACCTTGAAAAACTGCCGAATTTAAAATGCTCATAAATTTATTTCCTGGACTCCATTTTAGCTGATTTTTTTTTTTGAAATTGAGAAATTTTCCGAGAGGATTCCAAATATCCAATTGGTTTCTGAAAATTCTGAGAAGAAAGTCTCATATATGAGCCTGAAGTGCACCACCTCCTTTTTTCTTAAAAACATTTCTGCAAAAATAACCAAAATTTCTTCCCTTCTTTACCCAAGGAAATAACTCTGATACCAAATGTTAGATATCTATACCTGATTTGCAAATATACTTATAAAATAACAAGAATAAACACTAAAACCATTCAATGAAACATTGACCACAAGAAATAGATAAAATCCTTGAGGTAGGGTAACACCATGAATTATTCCTTATGTAAGGAATGCACTCCTCAAACAATACTTACTTGTACATCAATAATATTCTTCTCCATGTCAAAGACAATGCTTACATATTATTTTATAGCATTCTTTATCTCCTAGGAACATTCTAGAGTAGGTATCTTCTAGAAATCCCATTTATTATTTCTAACTACCCATTTATTCTATCCAACTACCATAGTGGGCCTTATTTTATACCATGGTGGAACTAGTCCACTTTACATACATAGCCCCATATTCCCATATTACCACCCATATTAACTCCCTAGGTATATTACACTATGAATCAACCTTGTTCAAACCTACAAACCACCCTTGAGCTACTGTACTTTTATGTTTTAAATCTTCTCCAATAATTTTCTTCAAGCCTTCAACACATTTCTTCAAATACTGCCTCTCACCCCTTTTTAACTTTACAGGAAGTTAGCTAATATAGGATTTCATATTCACTAGATTATTTCACTTTTATCTCATCCTCCATGATTGTTGATACCAATATCTCATTGAATTTTACACGTGTCTTCTCCATTTTTTCATCATGTTGTATTGACTCATTTCGAGCTACCTTCACTGGTTCTGTGACTATTTTACTGGTTCCTTCAATTTTCTTAGGACTTCATTCTAGTACTCCATGAGTACAAGTCTCTTCATATCTTGCTTTTCTTCTCCACACTTTAGAACATTCTTCCTTTATTTGCTTGATTGCAACATTCTTTTCTTTTCCTAGACTGAGTAGGGATAGTTGACAAGTACCTTCATTTTCCTTTTGTTGTTTTCTCCCCCTGATTTTATTTGGATTTATCCTTATATGGATCAGATTATTTTGCTTCATTTGTGATTCCCTTTGTTGATTTTTAAATAATATAGTCTTAAGCATGAAGTTAATTCTATTTTATAAGTTTACTTAAAACATAAACAAGTTGTTGCAAAAACCAAGATCACAAGAAGAAACACCATGCACAAGTACACAAGAACTATCATAGAAAACTCTTCTCAACAAGGGAATAAAACCCAACCAATCCTTTG
>JZKD02S1852977.1:72348-85696 GCA_000966675.3 Picea glauca
TAGTTGATGAGTACTTGACACATGATTGGTACATACTTGGTACATGGTTGGTTTCACTTTTTTATGGTACAGGTTGATTACAGATTGTTTGGTACAGGTTGGTACATGGTTGATGCACTTGTTTATGGTGCAGGTTGATTACAGGTTGAGGTACAATTTGATGCATGGTTGATGCATGGTTCAGGTTTCTTGGTACATGATTATAGTGGTATATCTCACAGTGATAGTGTGAAAATGGTTCCATCATTCTACTTCTACTTCAGGGCAGTTGGACGGGGCAAGGACAAGTGGTTGTAGCCACCTTTTGGTTGTAGCCGGAGAACATAGGGGGTTGTAGCCTCCTTCTGGTTGTTGCCAGAGAATTGGGGAGTTGGAGCTTCCCTCAGGTTGTAGCCTGAGAAACTAGGGGGTTGGAGTCTCCTTCCAGTTGCAGCTAGAAAACAAAGGAAGTTGGTGCTTCCAATGAATGTAATTCTTCAAGACATATAATATAAAGCATTCTATGGTTTTCTCCCGATTTGGGTTTCCACATAAAACACTGGTGTACTGTGTATGTGTGTGATTGTTCATTTCTTATTGCTCATTATTGGATCATAATTCTACATTGATATAACACTTGGATTATTTGGATAAAAAGGATTATAATTATGCTATTACTAATTCACCCCCCCTCTCAGTAATCCAACAGTTACGACCCTGAGAAATTGAGGTACCAACTTACCCATAGGGGACCACATAACTTTTGGTGTTTCATCTCCTAGGGTTAGGTTTTTGGATGTCCAGGGTTTTGGCATTCAGGAGTATTGTTAAAAAGGCCTCTGGATCCTCATTGTAATCATTCTTCTCAAACGGATGTGTGTAGCAACGACATCTCTTCTCATAGATAGCTACCACCATTCGAGCAAGTGTTTTAGTTCTACAATTTTACAATTTCATCATATTTCATTTATTCAATAGAAGATATTGTTCACTGTATATATGTGTTGTTCTTCATATCTTTGTGTTTATTGTATTCATTCTCTTAATCAGTTTGTTCTTCTCCTAAATCTGGATCATCCATCCCTTGTGATAGAAAAGATGAGATAGGATAATGAGAGCCTGACATAACCATCAGTGTGACACGAAGTGTCTCATTATTAGCGTGAAAACCCTCCTCTTGGGAAGCTATAGAAAAATATGAACTTGGAATTACAACACAAGAGGTCTCTTTTTATTCACAAGGAAGGTAAGGGGGAATGGAGTGGTGGGAGGATACATAGGTTTCTTCCGAAAATGAATTTTCTATCTGATCTATATCCCCCATAGTAAAGAAAGATCCACACATATGAACTCCATACAAACCATTAGCATTTTCAACATTTTTTTTCAAATCTAAATCAACATGTAAAGGAACATTAGAACATGATTTAGATTTTTCATCCACTGACCCATATGTTTCACTAGTAAGAGAAACTAAACATGAAATTAAATCATTGTTAGAGGGCCTATATTCCAAAGTAAATCTATAGAAAAGATGGTTAAATATGAAAATAAAATATTTAAGAGATTCATCCTCATTCTTATTCAATTATGATATCTATGCACACAAATTATCATAACAATAATTCTCAAAAGCATGCAAAAATTCACATAAATTGTTCACGTTTGTGAATAGAGGCAGCAAGCAAGGTCTCACACCAACTCTTGACCCGGCCTACAAACGTGAAAGTGAATAACCTGCAAATGATATTTCTATTAGTAATATTGTGAGAACCACAAAATTTCTAGAAATTAAAATCATGTTCAAATGCAGATGTTTCACTCTCACCATCAAATCTTAGTTGCGACAAGAAATGTAAAATATTTCTAGGAGGTTTGGGAGGTACAGTACCATAAAAACACCTCCATAAAGGGATGTGGGACAAATCCATTAGTATATTAAAAAAAAAATTAAAAAGAATGACTCCATAGGCTCAGTTTCTCATATGGTCCTCCTTCTAGCACCTTTTTTGTTGATGGGTCCAAATGGTATGTCAAGCAGATGAGGGAAAACGTACAATGGCAGGTCCCAATCATACCTACTCTCATTTGGAGTATCATTTCCTATGAATTAATGGGTCTCATTGTTGCTCGTAATTAAAAGAATAAAAATGGGAAATACAATGAGTTGTCCCCCAAAGAGTTCTAACTAATTCTAAGGCTAAACTAACTAAAATCTAACTAATCTAATATAACTAATTCTAACCTATCCCAAGAGAAAAATTAAAAGAATGAGTACAGTGAAAGATAGCACCATCGAAACTGGAAGTAGTTCATATATTCCAATGATAAATGAAAACAACAATGTTACACATGCATATACAAATGGTTGAAAAATACATATATAACATCATTTATATACCCATGAAGAAACATGTAACAGCATAAGAAAATAGTACAGAGTGCAAAAATAATTCATACAACAGAATCCTATCTACTCAAGAAGAAAATGAATCATAAAGAAAAGTCTCCACTACATTCATCAAAGCCACAAATTTATAAAATGCCTTCTGCTCTTTATTACTCAGAGATAATAGTACCATCTTTTGTTACAAAGGGAAAAGGTCTTACTTCTCTGCTATCAATATTGTTTTATAAGAATAGAGAAAGACTCTTGAGTTCTCTTGGTTGTTTGTTTCATTTTCCACCAATTTATTTTTTACATTTCAAAAATCGGGATGTGGGAGTTACAAATGGAATATGAAGAGACTCCCGAGTGGTTACATTTTCCCTATGGCAGATTACAAATGAAATTCATTAAAAAATAATCATTGACTCTGCTCATTGGCGTTATCTTCAGTTCCTCAGAATTTTATAGGAATTTATGGATTTTTTATGTTGAATGAAATCATTCGAGATTATTCTCCTTTATCTCAGCTTTCTATTGGGCCCTTGCTGGTCTGACATCATTTCCCGTAACTCAAGATATTGTTGTTTGAAATATGCATATCTAGTTCTTCATCTGAATCTGGGTTCCGCCTATGTTTTGCATTTTCAGGCCCTTTTTTCTATCAATATTCCAGTACTATCCAGCCCAGCCTATTCTCCACTCCTATATATTTCCATCGAGCTATTGCTAGCTTGATTTCCTTACTCGTAGCTCTATGTTAAAGGGGGGAAAAGATCAAAGGATTCTCCCACATACATCTCAAATATGGAGTGATCGTGAAGAAAGGATATCATGCTAACCTGCTCCTGCAACCAAAGAAAGGGAAGAAATCAATTATGTGATTAAAAGGACATTCACCCATACACGAGAAACATTATATTTCCATGCCTTTAAGAATAATTATGAATAATTCTAGATTTTGAAGGAAATGAAAAGGAGGGGTTTATTGAAGGCAATCATCTATGATGCAAATTAAATAACTATCACAATAGTTGCATGCATCTAATATCCAACACATAGAAAGGATTAGTGACATGATTAATCAAGTTTATATTCGTCCAATATATGAGAGTATAAATATGAATATGTTAAGCACCATGTAATACCCCGATTTTGAGCCCCATATTAAATAATGTATTTTGTTAATTTATGAACAGAGTGCCCAAACAATTAAAAGAGGCCAATGTGCCTAGGAATTGTAATTTGTTTATCATTATTAATAATAAATACATCATTGGCTGCTAGATGGACAAGGACAAGAGTTATAGGGGGATATGATTCCACAAGAGAGGGGGCTTGAGGGGATAAGTATTTATTTTAAATTTTATTTACTCATTTTTGTTTTAATGGAGAATATCAGTTACATGAGCTTCTTGGGCGAAGGCCATGTGGTTCTTTAATTCCAAAAAATATATAAACCCATATTTGATCTATTTGGGGGTTCACTCACTCATTGTTCATTGTTTATTGTTCATTGTTCACACCTTTCATTTTGATCTCTCTCCATTCATTCTTTCACCCACTCGTCATTCCTCATTCATTTTGATCTTGGCTTGGGAAAGAAAAATGAATTGTTGGAGAGGAGCCATGGATTTTTTGGTTGTAATGATTGTTGGTGTATTATAGCCATGAATTAATGCTTCCATGTCTGATATGCTTTGGCATGTGTTAAATTTTTCTCACAACTGCAAATCCTAAGAGTCTCATCATGGATATTCTTGACCAGATGCATTAGAGCCCTAGAAGGAGGTGGATAACCCAAGGGACTACGTGGCAGAGAAGGGGATCCATTCTTTTGGGTTGTGTAGGCTCGATAGAAGAGAGTTGGTGTACCTTGGATTGTTGTGTGTGTTGAGAATCCTGTGAGAGATTGAGTGTTGACTGGGTTAGGAAGTTGAGTGACACTCTGGAACCGTCCTTGTGAATTTGTAGCCCTGGCTTGGGGATGACATTATAGTTGAGACTTGGAACAAAATTGTCTACAGTTGGGTGGAATGTCCTTGGTTTGCAGCCAGTTGGTGATTTGATTCATTAAAGATAAGTTCTCTCTATCATGGTTTTATTTACCTGTGTATTTATTTCGTTGTGTACTAATTACTATCTGTGATATTTACGTTTATAATGTGCATGCTTGCAGGTTATTTCTGTGTATGCAATTATATTCATTTATTTTATGATGTAGCATGAATCTTGATCTCTGCATGTGAATATTTCATGCCTCTTTATTAATTAAAAATTTATCAGAATTCCAAATTGGTTCATAAGTGAGTTTTGAGGTAGCGTGGCCAGTCTGTGAGTGGTTGGGTATGTTACAGATTGGTATCAGAGTTTCTTCTAGAAACATCGGACTTTTATGGGCCCGAATAGGTGTGAATTGGGCATATTCATTGTTACAGATTCAACTAGTACGAATTTTGGGGGAAATCGTGGAAAAATTAGAGTGAAATCTCCAAATTCATGAGCAAATCCATGTTTAAACAATTCATATTGTTTGAGAGGTTTAATATATTGGATCTGTGGGGTTGCAGAGTCGAATTTGACTTGGAAGATTGAAAAAAATCATAATTTTAATGGTCACGGTAGCGCGGGGAAGCTTTCAGAGAATTGGAGGCCGAGATCATGTCTAATATTGTGATTAACGACCCAGATTCGTTCTTTAAAAATTTAAAAATCTTAATGTTTTTGAAGTTTTACAAGGTTACTATATTGATGAACGAGATTCATTTCAAGGTTTGAGAAATGAGGTAAAAGGAAGTTCCACGTTCATTTTTGGTCATTTGGTAAGTCGAAGGAAATCAACGGACAAGATTCAATGTTAGAGTTCTGAGAAGGGTGTTCCAGATAGGCCTTCGAGAAGGAAGTGTCAGAAGGACTTCAGAGTCGGGCATGAAGAGAAGTCAATTGTAGGATCCAGAATGAATGAGAGTCATTAGATCAATCGGGATCATTCATATCCATCAGATCTCACTGAGATGTGTTTTTCAAAAAGGAGTTTTCGGAAGATCTCGTTCAGAAGAGTTCTGATGGTATCGATCGAGAATATTCTATGATACCCTTCTAGTTGGAGCGATGAATATTTCCTAATATTTTCAACTCCGAGTGTTTAGGTATTGAAATGGAATATTCTTTGATACCCTTCTTTTCAGAGCAGTGAAACTTCATCAAATTTCTGAAATCCAAACGAAACATTTCGACAGTATCGAGAATGGAATATTCTTCAAAACCCTTCTTTTCAGAGCAGTGAAACTTCATCAAATTTTTGAACTCTGAATGAAAAGTTCTGACAATATCGAGAATGGAATATTCTTCGATTCCCTTATTTTTGGAGCGGTGAAACTTCATTAACTTTTTGAACTCCGAACAAAATGTTTTGACGGTATTGAGAATGGAATATTCTTCGATATCCTCCCTTTTAGGAGTAGTGAAATTTCCCTGAATTTTGAACTCTGAGTTATAAGTTTTGACAGTATTGAAAGGGAATATTCTTCAATACCTGAACTCTGAACTCCAAATGAAAATCCTTGATGGTATTGAAGGGGAATATTCTTCAATACCCTATTTTCGGAGTCTATTTTGAGCTTGATTCTTCAGCACTTTGAATGGGAAGCTTTTATGGATGGTCCAGATCTATTCTGATTTTAAGATCAACAATGCAAATTGCCCTGTAGGAAAAACTATTCCACAGTGTCAAAACAAAAACTAATTATGGAGCCATTTTCTTATTTTGGACATAAATGGAGAGAATTAAGTCATATTTGAATGAATTATGGGTTGTTTCTGCAGAGATGAGCTCTACAAAAGTCTCAGATAAGGTCATTACCCATTTCTACTTGAATTTGTCAAAAAGGATGAAATAGTGGTTTTTAAAGATCTAGGTCCATATCATTGGCAAAGGTTCAGATTAAGACGAAATTAATTGAGAGTGTCCAAAAATCATACACAAAAATAAACCATGAAGGAACTGGATAAACCCTAAGGGGGTTGAAATGGGGATACTGAAATAGGCCAAAATCCACTATTTTGAGCCACGTTTTGGGGATTTTTGAGATTTTTGGAGGAGGAAAAGGGACCCCAGATCACAAAATTGAAAACTTGTATTTACTCGACATTTTATACACTCATCATGAAAAACAAATTTGGTTTAGTGAAAATATTCCAGAAGTGCACAAATTGAGAGATGGTCAATTCTGCCAAAAAATTCAAGTCTGGAAAAATGAGTGAAAAAGGACAAAGTTGAAGATTCCAGATTGTTGTAGTTTTTTTACCGGAGTATCAGATTGAAATATGAAAGTTGATATGAATTCCTTTTCATTCTAATTATCTATGCCTCATATAAAGTTTTCTCTAGTTCCTTCTATATTTTCTTCTGCAGTTTACAGAAGTTGACACTTCAATAAAATTGCACCAGTGGACAAAATGCATAAAAAGGGTGAAAGTGGATTTTTCAAGAAGCCATAACTTTCATCTCAGAAATTGGGTCGGGGAAAGAGTACAGTCATTGGAAATATGATTCAGAGGAGAATAACATGAAATTGTTATAATTGGGATAATTGTGACATAAATATTCATAAATTGAGCAGAAAAAAAGGGTTTGTAGCGTTAATTGATAAATTTTTATGATATGCATATTTCTAAAAAAAATGGTTGCTTCAACATTTTACAGAATTAGGGGTATAAACATATCATTTCATTATAATAATACATATTCAAGAAATGGAATAAGGAGAGGGATCCTATAGCCATGATAAAGAGGCCAAATGACAAAATATCAGTGTTGGTAATGCATAGACATAATCAAATGGACATCGGGGAAGAGGGGAGCAAGAAACATTAATAGAGACTATGAGAAGTCTGATGATAGAATTACAGAGATACAAAGAATACAATGAGATAATAATAAGAGAGAAAAATAAGATAAATGATCAAGTGATGCAAATCTTAAATCAGCTGCAGAGGCAAACGAAGAATGGATCAAACTCAAGACAGGAGGAAGAGGGAAGATATCATGAAAGAAGAGATAACTACAGAAGAGATGGTTATTCAAGAAGTACTAGAATAACTCATAGAAATCACCCACCTCACTCAACAAGGAAATTTTATGCATCTGAAGACTCCATAAGTAATCAAGAGGTGTCTCATGTTATGCACCAAAGAATAAGACATGAATTGGACAATTTGCAAGGAGAGTTGAGGAAGCTTAAGCCACCATCTTTTGATGGTGAAAGAGAAAGTGAAGATTATTTTGCAGCATGATTTCTTGGGCTTAGGAGGTATTTTAAATTGCATAACTACTCATCAAACATAGAAGCCAAAATTGTCACTTACCATCTTCATGGAAAAGCTACTATCTGGTGGGATCAACTTAAGCAAGTTGAGAAAATAAATGAGAGCAGGATCACTTGAAAGAAATTCAAGAAATATTTTCAGAAGGAGTACCTTTCATATCACTTATATGACAAGAAAATTCAGGAGTTCTTTGAACTCATGCTGGGAAGCATGAGCATGGCCAAGTATGAAAATAAGTTCTTGGGATTGCTAAAATATGTAGGGTTTATAAAGTATGAGAAGGTGAAAATACATAGGTTTTTGAGTGGATTTCCTTCATTTTATAAAGAGAAGATTCAATATGATGAGCCTGGTACTTTTACTAAGACCATCAGGAAGGATAAGTACCTATATGAGCAAGGACAGGGAAGAGAATCCATGCAAAAATATTGGAAGGATAAGAATAAGGAGATATCTAATCAGAGGAGGAAGGGATTTAAACCTCCTTTCAACAGAAATATCCCTAATAAAAATAATCAAGAATAGTCTGCTAAGGATGAATCCAAGACAGAAGACTCTTTTGGAAAAGGGGGAATACCACCAATCCAATGTTGGTGATGAAAATAATATCACATGTACAAGTATTTCCCTCACAGAAAAGACAAAGTGAAGATCGTGCACAACATCCAAGAGGCTACAATTGTAGAAGACATGGGAAGAATATATGCAGCCTTAGATAATCGGAAAGAAGAGTACCAATCCAATATGATCGAGGTGGAAGGTAAGATCATTAATCATCATGTTTCTATTTTAATTGATTCAAGATAAATTCATTGTTACATTGATCCTAAATTAGTTGGATAGTTTACATTTGGAGAAAAGAAGCTTAAAAAATCAAGTTTGGTTCAGCTAGCCACTGGAACCAAAAGAAGGATCAATGAAATTGTCAGAGGTTGTTCCATAAGTCTTAATGGAGTGAATACTAATGATGATCTAAATATTATACCATTAGGATCTTATGATGTTCTAATTGGAATGGATTTGTTGGACAAGCATCATGTTATCCTAGATTGTCATAACAAGAAATTTACATGTCTTGATGAAGAAGGAAAACATAGCACTGTGAAAGGAGTTCCAAGACCCATTTATATAAGGGAGATTTCATCCTTACAGTTGAAGATATGTTTCAGAAAAGGATGTCAATTGTATGCAGCCCATGTGGAGGAGCCAGAAAAGACAAAGGGGCCAATCCTTGAATTTTTGGTACTGCAAGAGTTTGAAGATGTATTCCAAGAAATTCCAGGCTTGCCACCAAAAACATAGATAGATTTCTCCATTGATTTAGTACCAGTAGTTTCCCCAGTGTCAAAAACACCTTACAGAATGAGTACACTAGAATTAAAATAATTACAAATGCACTTGGAAGAATTGTTGAAGAAAGGGTACATACATCCAAGTGTTTCACCTTGGGGAGAACCAGCACTCTTTGTCAAAAATAAGGATGGAACATCGAGTTTGTGTATTGACTTTCAACAACTGAATAAATCCATTGTCAAGAAAAAATACCCTCTACCCAGAATTGATGACCTCTTTGATCAGCTAAGAGGGAGGAAAACATTTTCAAAGATAGACTTGAAAATAAGACAGCCTTTAGAACCAGGTATGGGCATTATGAATTTGTAGTGGTTCCATTTGGACTATCCAACACACCAGTTGTCTTTATGTTCTTAATGAATGGAATATTTAGAAAATTTTTGGATAATTTTTTCATAGTATTCCTAGACAACATACTTAACTATTCTAAGTTAGAGGAAGAGCATGAATATCATCTAATACCGGTATTGCAAGTGTTGAGGGAATATCATTTGTATTCCAAGCTTAGTAAGTGTTATTTTTACCAAGAACAAATCCATTACTTGGGACAAATTATTTCAGAACAAGGTATAGCAATGGATCTAGAGAAGATTAGAGCCATTAGAGGATATCCAACACCCATAAATGTTTCAGAAGTCAGATATTTTATGGGATTAGTTGGTTACTACAGAAAATTTATAGCAGGGTTCTCTAAGATTTCTCATCCCATCACTTCTTTGCAAAAGAAGGGAATTAAATTTGAATGGACATCTGAGTGTGAAGAGAACTTTAATTTTTTGAAACAATTACTTACTAGTGCACCTGTTTTAAATATTGTTGACCCAAATGAAATTTTTGTGGTATGTATAGATGCATGCAAGGAAGGACTTGGTGGAGTCCTCACTCAAAATGGACATGACATTGGTTATGAGTCCATAAAGTTTAAAGAACATGAAAGAAACTATGCCACACATGACTTGGAACATGTTACCATTGTTCATGCATTGAATATGTGGAGGCATTATCTCATGGGGAAGAGATTTGAATTAAGAACAGATCATAGTGGTATGAAATATCTTTTTGAACATCCAACTTTGAGTTCCAGGAAAACGATATGGTTGGAATTTTTAAGTGAATACGATTTTGAAATCAAGCATATCAAAGGAAAAGAAAATAAATTTGTTGATACACTTAGTAGAAGAGTATATATCATGCATGCTACAGTTGTTAGTATGCATCAGTCAGATTTAAAGAGAAGAATTTTAGATGGTCTTGTTATGGATCAGCATTAAATGCAGGTAAAAGAAATCTTACATAAGGAAAATGTACAACATAAAATTAAAGAATATGAGATTAAGGAAGATGGAATACTCATGCATAAAAATAAAATTTATGTTCCTAGTTACGGAGAACTTAGGAATTTGGTATTAAAAGAAATGCATAATGTTCCATATGTCGAACATCCCAGTTACCAGAAAACAATTGCAACAGGAAGAAGCCAATTATTTTGGGCAAAAATGAAGAAATATGTTGTTGATTACAGTTCTAGATGTATGGAATGTCAGAGAGTGAAGGTTGAGCATAGGCACCCAACAGGTTTGCTACAGCCATTACCAATTCCAAAGAAGAAATTGGAAGTGGTAACCATTGCTTTTATAACTAAATTTCCCAGGATAGCAAGACAACATGATTCAATCATGGTAGTGTTTGATAAATTGACAAAGGTTGCTCATTTTGTTCTAGTAAAAATGATGCATACAACAGCTAATATTGCAAAAATTTACATGAGGGGGATTGCTAGGTTGTATGGGATGCCTAAGGAAATTGTTTTAGATAGAGATACAAAGTTTACTTCAAATTTTTGGATGGGATTGTTTAAAGGATTTGGTACAAATATGAACTTTAGCATAGCATACCTTCCACAATCATATGGGCAGACAAAGAGATTTGACCAAGTAATCGAATACATGTTGAGAATGTATATGATGGATAAGTCATCTAAGTGGGAAGATTACTTGCACTTGGTTGAGTTTGCCTATAATAATGGGTATCAAGATTCATTAACAATGAGCCCATTTGAAGCTTTGTATGGTAGGAAATGAAATACTCCAGTGAGTTGGGACAACCCAACAAACAGAGTGGTACTTGGGAAAGAATTTCTCAAGGATATGGACGACCATATGGTTAGAATTAAGAAGAATTTAAAGGCATCTCAAGATAGACAGAAAATTTATACAGATAAGAATAGGACAGCTAGAGAATTTAAAGTGGGGGAGCATGTGATTTTAAAAGTGAATCCCAAGAAGAGATCTTTGAAGTTGGGTAGTTGTACAAAGCTAGCAGCTAGATCATGTGGTCCATTTGAGATATTGGAGAAAATAGGTCCAGTTGCATACATGCTTGCATTGTCTGCTTCCATGAATGTGCATAATGTATTTCATGTTGCTTTCCTAAAAAAATGCATACATGATCCTAACCATGTTATTGATTGGCATCTGATTCAGGTAGAAATAGAGGGAGACTTCCAAGTATAACCAATGCGAATATTGGACAAAAAAGTTAAAATACTCCATAATCGAGTTATAGAGCTGGTAAAAGTCCAGTGGACCTACTACGGTCTTGAAGATTCTACTTGGGAGCACGAAGATTCCATGCAGAAAGAGTACCCACAAATTTTTGAATAAATTTGGAAATTTTGATTTATGTTTTGCATATGCACTAAGGACAGTGCCAAAATAATGGGGAGGGAAATGTGATACCCTAGTTTTGAGCCCCATATTAAATAATGTATTTTGTTAATTTATGAAAGGAAAGAGTTCCCAAACAATTAAAAGAGACCAGTGTGCCTAGGAAATGTAATGTTTTGATCATTATTAATAATAAATGCATCACTGGTTGCTAGTCAGACAATGACAAGAGTTATAGGGGGCTATGATTCCATAAGAGAGGGGGGCTTGGGGGGATAAGTATTTATTTTATATTTTATTTACCCATTTTTTTTTTAATTGATAATATCAGTTACACGAGCTTCTTGGGGGAAGGCCATGTGGTTCTTTAATTCCAAGAAATATATAAACCCATATTTGGTTTGTTTGGGGTTTCACTCACTCACTCAGTGTTCATTTTTCATTTTTCACACCTTTCATTGTTATCTCTCTCCATTCATTATTTCACCCACTCATCATTCCTCATTCATTTTGATCTTAGCTTGGGAAAGAAAAATGAATTGTTGGAGATGATTCATGGTTTTGTTGGTTGTAATGATTGTTAGTGTATTCCATCCATGAATTAATGTCTACATGTCTGATATGATTTGGCATGTGTTAAGTTTTTCTCACATCTTCGAATCCTAAGAGTCTCGGCATGGATATTCTTTACCAAATGCACTAGATCCCTAGAAGGAGGTGGATAGCCTGAGGGATTGCATGCCAGAGAAGGGGGTCCATTCTCTTGGGTTGTGCAAGCTGGATAGAAGAGAGTTGGTGTACCTTGGATTATTGTGTGTGTTGAGAATATTGAGTGTTGACTGGGTTGGGAAGATGAGTGATACTCTAGAACCATCCTTGTGGATTCATAGCTCTTGCTCGGGGGTGGCATTGTTGTTGAGACTTGGAACAACAGTGTCTATAGTTGGGTGGAACGTCCTTGGTCTGCAACCAGTTGGTGATTTTTTTCATTAAAGATAAGTTCTCTTTGTCATGGTTTTATTTACTTGTGTATTTATTTCGGTGTGTATTAATTACTATCTATGATATTCATGTTTATAATGTGAATGCTTGTTGGTTATTTATGTGTATAGAATTATATTCATTTCTTTTATGTTGTAGCATGAATCTTGATCTTTGCATGTCAATATTTAATGCATCTTTATTAATTAAAAAATTATCAGAATTTGAAACTGGTTCATAAGTGATTTTTGAGGTAGCGTGGCCATCTTGTGAGTGGTTGGGTATGTTACACACCATATGATAGCAAAACTTGAATAATTCATCCATGAAAATGATCGAAAAAATATATCAAACTCATCCAAGACATGTACTATATCGTCAAACCTTACAGTCATAAAAAATCATTAAACATTTGGGAAGCTATGTAAGGTAGGAAGACAATGGGTCGACCACTCACACAAATGTCAACGAGATATCATAGGTAAACTAAGAATCATGAAGACATTTTAAATCATAAGATAAAATAAATAACCTCCATCAAAGCGATCATCAATCAATATCAAACCTCAACATCATCAAAGTAGGCAAAGAAATAGCATTAGGCTCAAGCGGTAGAGGATTAGGAAATAGGATTGAAATTTAGTTGGGGGGGGGG
>JZKD02S1852988.1:46388-58590 GCA_000966675.3 Picea glauca
GTCAATGACTTAATCACAAATTAAAATGCACAAAACCTGAATGAAAGTATGATAAATTGAAAGCTAAAGCTATTACAAAAGATCCACTTCCATTCGAGTTTGTATCATCATAAATTCATAGTCTTGTTCTCCCACCAGTCGATGGGTTCATTACAAAAATTAATGAATATATAAAGGCCACAGGGTAAAACATCCCTGTGGAAATTATCAAAAGCAGTTTACAAAAAATCTGGGAGTAATCTCCCAAGTCTATATTTCTGACTTAAGCTAACAACCTAAAACAAAACTACATCATAAAAGCACGTTCTAAACTGCTACAACATGTCCAATTTGTCATTGAAATTTGTAGGTACCTGTAGGTGGACAAGAATAGACAAGTTTAGATAATGTTTTAATGGTAAAATTAACAAAAATCTAAATTTTAAGACTAGCTACAGAATCTCACGATTCTGTAGCTGGTCTTATTTGCAAACAAAATTGTTTTTAATCAATCCAAATGATAACATAAATATATTCAACCTATTAAGAAAATATTTAATTACTAATTGAAAACAAAGCAAATCGTTCATGCCAGAAGTAACCAAATCTTTATGCCAATTTGAAACAGACAGAAATCATGTTTAATTAACCGAATGGTAACAGGGATATCTGCAACCTGTCAAACATTTTTTATTACCAATTTGGAGAAGACATAATCGTTTTGATAATTCGAAACCAATGAAATCATTTTTGAATCAATCTCAAATGAAACAGACTATAACCGATCAAGTAAATCTTTCATATTCATTCAATACAAACACAATATTTTATGTCGACTTAGAACTTAACAAAATCATTTTAAAATCCAAAACTAACAGAGTTGTTTTTTTGAATCAATAGATTACATTGTATTTATCAAACCAATATTTGATATTAATGCATCACATACATAAAATACTATGCTAATTCAAACATACAAAATCATTTCAAAATCAAACCAAACAGAACTGAATCGAGCTAACTCAGAGCCGACATAATCCAAAAACAACAAAATCGTATCAATCCAGAACATAGCTATACTCGATTTTAGCAAACAAATCTTAAAAAAAAAATAGTTTAAACTAATCCAGAACAAAATCTTTTATACTAATTCAAATAAAAATGAAATCATTCCTGGAAATTCGAAGTAAAGAGAACCATTTCTGAATCTGTTAAAACAAACATTACTAATCAAAAGCAAACACAATCAGTTATACTAATTCAAACCAACTCATAAAACAAAATTGATGTTGAAATACATACCTGGGCAGTAGGAAAATGATTCGATCAGGATAAATTTGATTTGACAAAGGACGTACCTGCCTCGACGTTTCTAAAGACAATTGAACCCATAGTCTTTTGCTTCGTCTCGTTGGCTTGTAGCCTGTCGTTCTCCTTTGACAACACTGTAACTCATTCCTCTAATGAATTAAAATTAGATTGCAACAGGGGAACATCCGTGTAGTAACGTTCAAGACAAGAATTGCATTGGTTACATGGTGATTGGTCGAGCCTTGGAATTATAGGCGAGGGTTGTTTCAAGTTACCAGGGGTGTCACTGTGAAGCTTAATTCTCGAGAATTTAGGATCCTTCCTTAGGAATGGAGGTAAGTTGGAAACATAGTCATAGGGTTCCATAGAGAAGAGGCCATGAGAGTAAGGGTATTCCTCGGATAGGAAACGTTCAATCTCAGAGTCTGAATCCTCTCTCAAGACGATAGGCTTTTGGTCAGTGCTCTGTTTGGGCTTGTTCCGAGTGCATCTCGATATCAATCATGCATTTTTATTTCCCTACTATTGACACCAGTATCACCTTTGCTTTTCTTCCTTACATGCCTCTTGACAGCCTTAGTATTGTATTTAGCACATGGGTCGGCCATGGTATCGGGTAGGTCAAAGTTGGGCCAATTCGAGGGTTTAACAGGGGGTAGAAGGGTAGGAGATGGCACGATAGGCACAACCAGAGTTTCAATGACCACAACATTGTCAATTTGAACACACTCGAGAGTGGCAAAGCCATTCCTTGATAGGAAGGCTTGCCAATAGTCACCACTGAGCTTCAAATGGTGAACGATAATGAATTTGATCAAGCAGTGATGGAAAAGGTTGCTATCAACCTTCTCATGCTTAAATCTTTTTGACATTTTGTAAAGACTACACAGGAGATAGTGCGGCATGTTCAGAGGGTAGTCTATAAAATTCATCAATAACCAAAGATGATACAAAAATACCAAACCATAACGACCTTTTCAAGTCACAAACTGCTTAACAATTGCCAATAGATCATGCCACTTGGGTTTGAGGGAAGTGGCAGACATACCTCTATCACAACTAACAATCTTTATCGATGTGAATAGGAGCAGCCATGACACCTCGTCCACTTTGGAGTTCTTAAACCACCTCTTCCCTTTAGCTGGTAAGCCTATAGCCGAGCTGAGGAATTCCTCATTTAGCTTGAGTTGTATATCTTTGAGCTTATCCCTGCATCCGTCGAACGTGAGGGCGAACTGTTGGGCTACCAAAAGTTTGAAACCCTCAAATCTTTGGATAAAACCTAACCAACCACTATTTTCCAAATCTTCATGAGCATTGTTGAATAGCAGGAGTGTTTGGCTGCCATTAGGCTCTATGCGCACCACAGGTGCCATAGGCAAGGGCACACAGTGAGCCGAGAAAATGAGCAAAGGTTTGGACAGGGTAAACGCAGGATCAAAAGCTTAGGGATTTCCCCAAAACCAACAGAGGTGACCTGGGATAGAAGGCAGGCATTAATGCCTAAGTGTGCGAAGGTGGTGGAATGAAATCAACCCATGCAAAACAGTCATATCCAAATGTACAATCGACGATGCATATGGTGATTCAAATCACTATTGGTATATGTTAAAAACAATGCCATTCAGACAATTAATGAATTCTATGGTAAGTCGACCCGAATATTTTCACAAGCATAGTGTTTGCATGGTTTTTAAAATCAAAACAATGTTTCGAATAAGGATTTGACCATAAAATTTATGCATTGTATGAAACTATTGAATTAAGGGTCTAATCACCATGTTAATGCGTTGTTATGAACCCATTGAATTTGATCAAAAGCAATAGAACATCAAACCACCATTGAATCAAAGACTCGATCACAATCGCTAGAATATCATCACAGTCTCATAAAAATGAAATCATATTAACAACAAAAAAATGCCAAATGAGTAAAGGTTTTGGTGTCTTTCTAACTGTGTGACCATAATTGAATTGGAAATGCAATGAACACATAGACAAAAGTGACCATAATAATCCAGTGACAATTTTAATGCCATTGATGTGACTTCGAAATCAAAGTTTTCACGCTTGCAGTCATGAAAACGAGAATAAAAGGCAGTTGTGCAAATGCGAAAAATAATAGTGTTGTTTTATTCAAAAGATTGCGATGAGAATCAAGGGTTCCAAAACACTTGTATAGGAAACTTATAAGGATAGGATAAAAATGCGAAATGGCTTCCAAAAATGGCAACACACTGGTAGAAGCAGTTATCTCTGCCAAAAGAACAAATTCAGATTATGATAACAAGAATAATTCAAACTCAAAAACAACCAGAAATTTTTTTAAACATCATTATTAATCAAATATTCCAGCAGTGTTTAAAGGATGAAAACTGATAAAAGTCTTAAGATAAGCGAGCCACGATATTAAATATAAAATATCCAATACTGTTGAGAGGTCCACTGCTGCCAGCAGGCGTCCATAGCCTCGACAAGGTTGCCATTTAACCCACTCTGATATCTGTATCATGACAAGAAGTTCCAGATCAGAATGAAGGACATTTTAAGGTCAAGAGATTTCATACTTACTAATTTTCATATACCCGACATTGCTTCGCTGCCAGCAGGCCTGTTCAACACCCCGACGAAGTTGTCTTGGCGTCATGCATGCATTTATCCGCTGCCAGCAGACCTGTTCAGCATCCCGGTGGGTTTACAAGCACTTCCCACAGCTCTTTTATGATTTAATTTTTTAAAGATATATAATTGAGCGGGGTGACGCTGAAAATTATGATATTTTAAACATATTTTTATAGACCTCAACAGAATTTTTTAGAACTTTCCTTCATTAAGATCCAGAGATGTTTTATTTACAGAACCAACCTTCTAAGGCAGGGAGACATCTTCTGAGTTGTTCCCTTAAGGAACAGGGATAGCGTAAGAAGATAATGGATGATCGTGACAGGCTTCACTCACAGATCGAAATCAGTTAACTTCTTTCAAACAACAGTCTTTTCGACACAGATGTAAATTTCAGAAGTATATTATAATTGATGTTTAGACAATTTTTCAGCAGTCATTTCATTGAAAGAATTTTATGTTTTCTTTGTCTGAACAATTCAAAATGCAGGTATGTGTATTTCCAAAAATAAAAACTGATAAGTACAAGGGGAAAAATCAAAACCAAAACAGTAAAAGGAAAGCCAATCAAAAGAAAAATATTTACAAATTATACAAAGGGTTGTCATCAAGCGAAATATCTTTTCAGAGATTGGCCATTCACCGGATAGGTGTCTGGCTATCCCTCTAAACTCTATAATCGGAAAGAGCTGGGACCCAATTTCTCAGCAATTAAAAATGGTCCAAGCCATAAGTTCTGAAACTTCATGTGTTCTCCCTTTCCCTCATGTGGTTTGTCCCATTTCAAGACAAGGTCACCTACTTTGAAGTTCCTATCAGAGGCAGAGTTAGAATCAAACCATCTCTTGACCACTAGTTGATGCTGATCTAACTTATGTTTATCTTGATCTCTTACCTCTTCTAGTTTCATTAAAGCGTTAATTCGGTTCTCCAAAGAGGGACGGTCTTCTACTTGTATTTTCTACGATAGATGTAGTGAGGGAAGAAGAATGTGTGGTGGCGGAATTGCTTCTCTGCCATAAACGAGAAAGAAGGGAGAGTTACCTACAACAGTCTTTGGCGTTACCCGATCAACCCAAATTGCGTTTAACAGTGCATTATGCTAGTTTTTGTGATTCTCAGATACCGTTCTCTTGATGATTTTAATCAGATTCTTATTTGTTGATTCTGCCAATCCATTGCCCTGGGGGTAATAGCTGGCATAATATTTCAATTTAATTCCTTTTTCTAGAGAAAAATGACTCATTTCAAGAGACGAAAAATAATAAGCGTTATCAAATACTAAACAGTCAGGGATACCAAAATGAGTGATAATATTCNGGGTAAAACATCCCTGTGGAAATTATCAAAAGCAGTTTACAAAAAATCTGGGAATAATCTCCCAAGTCTCTATTTCTGACTTAAGCTAACAACCTAAAACAAAACTACATCATAACAGCACGTTCTAAACTGCTACAACATGTCCAATTTTTCATTGAAATTTGTAGGTACCTGTAGGTGGACAAGAATAGACAAGTTTAGATAATGTTTTAATGGTAAAATTAACAAAAATCTAAATTTTAAGACTAGCTACAGAATCTCACGATTCTGTAGCTGGTCTTATTTGCAAACAAAATTGTTTTTAATCAATCCAAATGATAACATAAATATATTCAACCTATTAAGAAAATATTTAATTACTAATTGAAAACAAAGCAAATCGTTCATGCCAGAAGTAACCAAATCTTTATGCCAATTTGAAACAGACAGAAATCATGTTTAATTAACCGAATGGTAACAGGGATATCTGCAACCTGTCAAACATTTTTTATTACCAATTTGGAGAAGACATAATCGTTTTGATAATTCGAAACCAATGAAATCATTTTTGAATCAATCTCAAATGAAACAGACTATAATCGATCAAGTAAATATTTCATATTCATTCAATACAAACACAATATTTTATGTCGACTTAGAACTTAACAAAATCATTTTTAAATCCAAAACTAACAGAGTTGTTTTTTTGAATCAATAGATTACATTGTATTTATCAAACCAATATTTGATATTAATGCATCACATACATAAAAGACTATGCTAATTCAAACATACAGAATCATTTCAAAATCAAACCAAACAGAACCGAATCGAGCTAACTCAGAGCCGACATAATCCAAAAAAAACAAAATCGTATCAATCCAGAACATAGCTATACTCGATTTTAGCAAACAAATCTTGAAAACAAAATAGTTTATACTAATCCAGAACGAAATATTTTATACTAATTCAAATAAAAACGAAATCATTCCTGGAAATTCGAAGTAAACAGAACCATTTCTGAATCTGTTAAAACAAACATTACTAATCGAAAGCAAACACAATCAGTCATACTAATTCAAACCAACTCATAAAACAAAATTGATGTTGAAATACATACCTGGGCAGTAGGAAAATGATTCGATCAGGATAAATTTGAATTGACAAAGGACATAGCTGCCTCGACGTTTCTGAAGACAATTGAACCCATAGTCTTTTGCTTCGTCTCATTGGCTTGTAGCCTGTCGTTCTCCTTTGAAAACACTGTAACTTGTTCCTCTAATGACTTAAAATTAGATTTCAACAGGGGAACATTCGTGTAGTAATGTTCAAGACAGGAATTGCAATGGGTACATGGTGATTGGTCGAGCCTTGGAATTACAAGCGAGGGTTGTTTCAAGTTACCAGGGGTGTCACTGTGAAGCTTAATTCTCAAGAATTTAGGATCGTTCCTTAGGCATGGAGGTAAGTTGGAAACATAGTCATAGGGTTCCATAGAGAAGAGGCCATGAGAGTAAGGGTATTCCTCGGATAGGAAACGTTCAATCTCAGAGTCTGAATCCTCTCTCAATATGATAGGCTTTTGGTCAGTGCTCTGTTTGGGCTTGTTCCGAGTGCATCTCGATATCCATCATGCATTTTTATTTCCCTACTATTGACACCAGTATCACCTTTTCTTTTCTTCCTTACATGCCTCTTGACAGCCTTAGTATTGTATTTAGCACATGGGTCGGCCATGGTATCGGGTAGGTCAAAGTTGGGCCAATTTGAGGGTTTAACAGGGGGTAGAAGGGTAAGAGATGGCACGGTAGGCACAACCAGAGTTTCAGTGACCACAACATTGTCAATTTGAATACACTCGGGAGTGGCAAAGCCATTCCTTGATAGGAAGGCTTGCCAACAGTCACCACTGAGCTTCAAATGGTGAACGATAATGACTTTGATCAAGCAGTGATGGAAAAGGTTGCTATCAACCTTCTCATGCTTAAATCGTTTTGACATTTTGTAAAGACTACACAGGAGATAGTGCGGCATGTTTAGAGGGTAGTCTATAAAATTCATCAATAACCAAAGATGATACAAAAATACCAAACCATAACGACCTTTGCAAGTCACAAACTGCTTAACAATTGCCAATAGATCATGCCACTTGGGTTTGAGGGAAGTGACAGGCATACCTCTATCAAAACTAACAATCTTTATCGATGTGAATAGGAGCGGCCATGACACCTCGTCCACTTTGGAGTTCTTAAACCACCTCTGCCCTTTAGCTGGTAAGCCTATAGCCGAGCTGAGGAATTCCTCATTTAGCTTGAGTTGTATATCTTTGACCTTAGCCCTGCATCTTTCGAACGTGAGGGTGAACTGTTGGGCTACCAAAAGGTTGAAACCCTCAAATCTCTAGATAAAACCTAACCAACCACTATTTTCCAAATCCTCACGAGCATTGTTGAATAGCATGAGTGTTTGGCTGCCATTAGTCTCTATGCGCACCACAGGTGCCATAGGCAAGGGCACACAGTGAGCTGGGAAAATGAGCAAAGGTTTGGACAGGGTAAAGGCAGGATCAAAAGCTTAGGGATTTCCCCAAAACCAACAGAGGTGACCTGGGATAGAAGGCAGGCATTAATGCCTAAGTGTGCGAAGGTGGTGGAACGAAATCAACCCATGCAAAACAGTCATATCCAAATGTACAATCGACGATGCATATGGTGATTCAAATCACTATTGGTATATGTTAAAAACAATGTGATTCAGAAAATTAATGAAATCTATGGTAAGTCGACCCGAATATTTTCACAAGCATAGTGTTTGCATGGTTTTTAAAATCAAAACAATGTTTCGAATAAGGATTTGACCATAAAACTTATGCATTGTATGAAACTATTGAATTAAGGGTCTAATCACCATGTTAATGCGTTGTTATGAACCCATTGAATTTGATCTAAAGCAATAGAACATCAAACCACCATTGAATCAAAGACTCGATCACAATCGCTAGAATATCATCACAGTCTCATAAAAATGAAATCATATTAACAACAAAAAAATGCCAAATGAGTAAAGGTTTTGGTGTCTTGCTAACTGTGTGACCATAATTGAATTGGAAATGCAATGAACACATAGACAAGAGTGACCATAATAATCCAGTGACAATTTTAATGCCATTGATGTGACTTCAAAATCAAAGTTTTCACGCTTGCAGTCATGAAAACGAGAATAAAAGGCAGTTGTGCAAATGCGAAAAATAATAGTGTTGTTTTATTAAAAAGATTGCGATGAGAATCAAGGGTTCCAAAACACTTGTATAGGCAGCTTATAAGGATAGGATAAAAATGCGAAATGGCTTCCAACAATGGCAACACACTGGTAGAAGCAATTATCTCTGCCAAAAGAACAAATTCAGATTATGATAACAAGAATAATTCAAACTCAAAAACAACCAGAATTTTTTTTAAACATCATTATTAATCAAATATTCTAGCAGTGTTTAAAGGATGAAAACTGATAACAATCTTAAGATAAGCGAGCCACGATATTAAAGATAAAATCTCCAATACTGTTGAGAGGTCCACTGCTGCCAGCAGGCGTCCATAGCCTCGACAAGGTTTCCATTTAACCCACTCTAATATCTGTATCCTGATAAGAAGTTCCAGATCAGAATGAAGGACGTTTTAAGGTCAAGATATTTCATACTTACTAATTTTCATATACCCGACATTGCTTCGCTGCCAGCAGGCCTGTTCAACACCCTGACGAAGTTGTCTTGGCGTCATGCATGCATTTACCCGCTACCAACAGACCTGTTCAGCATCCCGGTGGGTTTACAAGCACTTCCCACAACTCTTTTATGATTTAATTTTTTAAAGATATATAATTGAGCGGGGTGACGCTGAAAATTATGATATTTTAAACATATTTTTATAGACCTCAACAGAATTTTTTAGAACTGTCCTTCATTAAGATCCAAAGATGGTTTATTTACAGAACCAACCTTCTAAGGCAGGGAGACATCTTCTGAGTCGTTCCCTTAAGGAATAGGGATAGCGTAAGAAGATAATGGATCATCGTGACAAGCTTCACTCACAGATCGAAATCAGTTAAATTCTTTCAAACAACAGTCTTTTCGACACAGATGTAAATTTCAGAAGTATATTATAATTGATGTTTAGACAATTTTTCAGTAGTCATTTCATTGAAAGAATTTTCTATTTTCTTTGTCTGAACAATTCAAAATGCAGGTATGTGTATTTCCAAAAATAAAAACTGATAAGTACAAGGAGAAAAATCAAAACCAAAACAGTAAAAGGAAAGCCAATCAAAAGAAAAATATTTACAATGTATACAAAGGTTTGTCATCAAGCGAAATATCTTTTCAGAGATTGGCCATTCACCGGATAGGTGTATGGCTGTCCCTCTAAACTCTATAATCGGAAAGAGATGGGACCCAATTTCTCAGCAATTAAAAATGGTCCAAGCCATAAGTTCTGAAACTTCATGTGTTCTCCCTTTCCCTCATGCGGTTTGTCCCATTTCAAGACAAGGTCACCTACTTTGAAGTTCCTATCAGAGGCAGAGTTAGAATCAAACCATCTCTTGACCACTAGTTGATGCTGATCTAACTTATGTTTATCTTGATCTCTTACCTCTTCTAGTTTCATTAAAGCGTTAATTCGGTTCTCCAAAGAGGGACGGTCTTCTACTTGTATTTTCTACGATAGATGTAGTGAGGGAAGAAGAATGTGTGGTGGCGGAATTGCTTCTCTGCCATAAACGAGAAAGAAGGGAGAGTTACCTACAACAGTCTTTGGCGTTACCCGATCAACCCAAATTGCGTTTAACAGTGCATTATGCTAGTTTTTGTGATTCTCAGATACCGTTCTCTTGATGATTTTAATCAGATTCTTATTTGTTGATTCTGCCAATCCATTGCCCTGGGGGTAATAGCTGGCATAATATTTCAATTTAATTCCTTTTTCTAGAGAAAAATGACTCATTTCAAGAGACGAAAAATAATAAGCGTTATCAAATACTAAACAGTCAGGGATACCAAAATGAGTGATAATATTCGAATTTAAAAAGGCAATTACCTGACTAGTATTCACAGTTCTTAATGAAGCATCTTCAGACCACCTGGTGAAGTAATCTATGGCTGTTATGATAAACTTATGCTGTTGTGAGGATGGTAGATTGATTGGACCTATAATATCAAGGCCCCACTACTGAAAAGGGGAGTCTACCGAAACAGGATGTAAAGGAAAGGCTAGTTTCTGTATCCGCCCAGATGCTTTTTGACAAATAATACACTTGCGGAACAAGGCATGGGCGTCTCTAAAAAGTGTGGGCTAGTAATAACCGGCTCTCAAAACTTTATGGGTAGTGGTGTCACCACCAAAATTCCCACCAACTTCTCCTGCATGCAATTCTAGTAAGACTTTTTCTGCTTTGTCTTTCTCAAGACAACGCATTAGTATGCCATCAAAATTTTGATGAAACATAATACCATTAATCAAATGAAAGGAGGCAGACTTTAATCTTAATGCTCTTCTTTTAGTGGGATCTAGGTGACAAGGGGCTGACCCATGTTCAAGACAAAATTTTATATCGTCATACCACAGACTGACAGAGTTTTGTGCACAGTAGATTGCATTTTGATTGTGCTTTCCTAGGTTTGACATATCATTTTCTTCTTTCTTTCTTGCTACTAAATCGGCAACTAACTTACATAACCCTTGGCCTCTCACTATATGAGCTGGGGTGATTTCTATGTCATACTCCTGTAAGGAGGTAACCCAGTTCGCCCTATTTTCGCCTAATTCTTTCTGCACTAACAAATTCTTGACGGCTGGGTAAGGGACGATAAATTTGGTCCTGGATTTCAAAAGATAAGATCGGAAGTGCTTGATTGATTTGAAAACAATGTACGCTTTCTGATCTACCGTTGGGTAATTAAGTTCCGTGCCTTTGAAAGTAAAGCTCATAAAGGCAATGGGTACTTCATTGTTTTCGACGTTCTTTTGAGTTAGGACTGCAGTGTAGGAGCGGTCAGAAGCAAAAGTGTAGAGCGTGAAGTCTTGTGAAAAGTCGGGGATCATGAGAGAAGGAGCGTCTATTATGGCCTTTTTTATTGCATTAAAAGCTTGGTTTTCTAAGGGTCCCCAATGATATTGTGCGTCTTTCTTAATTAAGTTCTGTAAAGGTCTCACCATCTCGGAGAAGCTAGGGACGAATCTCCTGATGAAGTTTATTTGGCCTAAGAAAGACTGCATAGAATTTTTGGATGTAGGAGGGGGAAGTTTTGAGATGACTTGTGTCCTTTCAGGTTCGATAATCATCCCTTTGCTTGAAAAAATGAATCCTAAGAGTTTACCTTGTTCTACTGCGAAGATAGATTTTTTAAGATTCAAGGAAATGCCGTATTTACGACATCATTGTAGAACAACTCTTAAATGAGCTAGATGATCGGTTTTGTTTTTGGAAAATATAGTAACATCATCTAATTAAACTACGACAGATTGATTTATTAAGCCTTGGAAAGCGATGCCCATTGCTCTCTGGAAAGTGGCACCGACATTAATCAGTCCAAAGGGAATTTTTTGATAAGCGTAGGTGCCCCATGGAGTGTGGAAGGTAGTTTTAAGTTGGTCTGAAGGGGACATCAGGACTTGGTTGTACCCTGAAAAACCATCCAATAAGGATAGTCTCTCAGAACCAGATACCTACTGAAGGATCTGTTTCATAGGTGGGACAAGGTAGTTGTCTTTATCAGACGCTCTATTAAGGTTTCAGAAATCGACGCAAAGTTAGATTTCCCCACTTTTCTTCCGGACAGGGACAAGGTTAGAAACCCATTGTGTGTGCCTAACTGGGAAAATGATCTTAGCATTCAGGAGTTTATTTAATTCTTTTTTGACGGTCGGTTCGAGCTTAGGGTGCATTTTTCTTAATTTTTGTTGAAAGGGTAAGGTTTGGGGTTTCATAGGAATGACGT
>JZKD02S1852999.1:18988-52219 GCA_000966675.3 Picea glauca
GGTTTGTGATGCCAAGATGCATACACCCACGTGATTCCTGATCGTCCAAATCCCGACGCTCCTTTTCTCTGACAGCTGGCCTCCACTATGCCACCATCCTCCTTCGCTGCTATGCGGATAGCTGGCCCCCACTTATCGGGGTTTCGGCGTTTTCGATGTCACTATGCACATGCCTCCGGGATTCCCGATCCCCAATTTCCTGATGACGGAGATCAACGGTCTAGATCTCATCCTTATCCAACGGCTGTGATTACATCGCAAAATTGCATATCGCGATTTCGGAGTTTCTGTTGCAGTGTGTTCTTGACATATCAAAGTCCTGATTGCCGATGCCTCTGCTGACGTCACACGTGATTTGGCATGTGTTAGATCCTGCCACGTGTCACTCTGATTCATGAATTGTATGTGCCTGAAGTGTTAGATCTGCCTGACACCTGTCATTCCCTAGTTGTGCCACGTGTCCCTGGGTGACGTGGTCTACAGACGTGAGTTGGATCAACGGTCTAGATCATATGTTGATGTGACGGTTCAGATTCAGTCAGTATTTCGCATATCGCGAAATCGGGGATTTCGTTGTAGAGTGAACTTTGCATTATGAAATCCCGATCGCCAAATTGTCGATGAGGCCTCCTGGCTGCCACGTGTCCATACCAATGAACGGTCCAGATCCCTGCTTGATTAACGGTTGCGATCATATCGCGATTTTGGGGTTTTCAATGTTAAGTGATTTGGATATTTCAAACTCTCTATCGTCGATTCTCCGATGGAGCCTTCAGACTGCCACGCATCCACACGAATAGACGGTCCAGATCCCTGCTTGGTTTTAACGGCTGTGATTAAATCGCGAAATCGCATATCGCGATTTTGGGGTTTTCAATGTCAAGTGATTTTTGCGTTATGAAGTCCCGATCCCCGAACCTCCGATGGCTTATCTCCCTTGCAACTTCTGCAGATCTGACGGATATTATTCTTTCGGGAAATTTGAATAAGATCCTATGGTCACTGACTCTTCTCCTCCCGATAATTGCTGCGCTGCTATTCATTGCTATTGTCATCACTACAACCACAACTGTACTTGCCATCAATGACAAGTATACGCTAGTTTGCTTTCTTTTAACTGAAATTGCCAACAAGGGTCTGGCCAAACTCTTGGCTGAGTCAAACCTTAGAGCTCTTGACATCAATTGCTTACAAGGGGAAGATGGAGACACACACTTGCAAGAGCCGGATGACCAGACATATCCAAGCAAGGTTGAAGAAAAATTCATATCGTCAGGTTGGTATAAAGATATAGTCTTCTACTTGTTAAACCTGAAATGTCCAGATGGACTAACACCAGCCAAATACAGAACTTTAAAACTCCATGCGGTAAAATATTGCATCTCTGAAAATCAACTATACTGGAAGGATCCACTCGGGTTTTTACTGGTCTGTTTGGTTGAGTCGAAAACTCCGCGAGTTATAGAAGAGTTTCATGAAGGAATCTACGGGGGACACCATGCATGGAGAGCCACAGCCTATAAAATCTTGAGGGCCGGATACTATTGGTCGAAACTATTTTTGGACATTAATGCTAAAGTACGTGCCTGTTACTCGTGTCAAATATTCGCTGGTAAGAAAAAACTTCCTGCACTACCACTCGTCCCAGTTAAAACTGAAGCCCCATTTCAACAATGGGGATTAGACTTCATAGGAGAAATTAATCCCCATTCCAGTGCTCAGCATAAGTGGATCTTAACGGCCACAGATTATTTTACAAAGTGGGTGGAAGCAATTCCAACCAAAAGAGCAACAAACTCGGTGGTGATCGACTTCTTGGAAGATAACATCTTATCAAGATTTGGGTGTCCCCGAAAGATTGTTACCGATAACGCCTAAGCCTTCAAGTCCATGGCTATGATCGACTTCTGCTAGAAGTACAGTATCATTCTCGGCCATTCCACTGCTTATTACCCTCAGGGAAATGGGCTGGCTGAATCATCTAATAAGAGCCTAGTAAACGTAATCAAAAAGGTACTGAATGAAAATAAGAGGTCTTGGCATGTATATTTGAAACACGCATTGTGGGCAAACCGCATCAGCACTAAAAGGTCTATCAGCATTTCACCGTTTCAAATGGTATATGGGACCGAGGCGGTTCTGCCTATAAACTTAGCATTGCCAGTGATGAAATTATGGCAGGATCAAAACGAAGAGCCCAATCATGTAACCAGAAGAATTAACCAATTGATTGAGGTTCAACAGCTCAGAGTGGAGGTTGACGAGAAAATGCAGAAGTATTAGGACGATATGAAAGCATTGTTCGATCTCAAGGCAAAAGATAGAGAGTTCCTCCTAGGTGACTTGGTGTTAAGATGGGATGCGAGAAGGGAAGAAGCCGTGAAACATGGCAAATTTGACCACCTTTGGTATGGACCATTCAGGGTCTCAGCTCCAGAAGGAAAGAATTCCTTTCTTCTGGAAAATATTGATGGGGAAGTTCTCAGCACTCCTGTCAACGGGCGGTATTTAAAGCACTACATGATGTGACAGTCGTTGGATAAAAAAGAAATAAAATTAAATTAAAAATTATATATATATAATTGTAAATAAATAAATTTTAGTATGAATTTTTGTACATATTTGTATTGTTTCGTTCAAATATTTACATTAATTTTGGGTTTTTCGTTCCTAAATTTTTACACATTTTTTGATCACATTTGTATTTGTTTTTTGCAGGATTCCAGCCTTAGATGAAACTAGCAGAAAAATAATGGACAGGTCGGTGTTGGAAATAGAACGACATAAAATAGGTGATACATAAGATAATTCATGGTCCACAAAGAAATTGAAATGAATAGGCAAAGGTGAGTTTTCTCAATATACAGTTCATGAAAGGCTGTTTTTATAATCTAAGGTAATGTTGTTCGAATTGCAATATAAAAGGATTAGATAACAAGATTATTTTTGGCTTCATTATCTTTAAACTAAGTTTGAACAAATTAAACCAAAAAACAGTCAGTCATAATTTTTGCTCCCAAATATGTTCGAAAACTAGTCCCGAACTATTGTGACCTCTTGTATATTAAGCCATTGAATTGTTGCCTTGTTTTCTGTCTATGTTTGGGCCTAACTTTTAATGAGTTACTATCTTCCCGAACCTTTGGGAAGGGATCAAGGTTTTTCATTTTAAACCTCAGGGATTTCGAAACGGATTCTAATAAGAAAGCTGGTCTTCACAACCACTTAATCTTCTACTAAGCCAAGGAACGTTTATAGCGATCCTAACTTTCCTAGGTTTTTCAACAGAGTCAAAAAAATCAAAGCTTGCTTGAATAGGATGTTCCTTAAAAATTTTATTATTCTCCCCTGGCTCCCTAGGAACGAAGGTCTTGTGAGGGTCAAAGGAAGGTTGATACCGAGTAATCAAAATAAGCTGACGGGCCTCTGATAAAAAATATATTACACAGATCTCAGCCCTGATATAAACTAATTGCTCCCATCTTTGTGTTTTAAAAGTAAATATTAAGACAGGTGGTGAAAGGAAATTCAAAAATTGTTTCCCCCACCTAGTCCATTAAGACGATGAAAGGAAATTCAGAAATGATTGCCCTCGTCTTAGCGTTTAAATGCATAAATATTTTCCGAAGTGGTGAAAAGAAATTCAGTAAAAAAGGGTCAGACAACTTCACCAGGGTACTAAACAGGCTCGCTGGCAGTGAAGCAATGTCTGGGAGATCTGTAAGGCTGTTACACATAAATATCAATCTACTCTGGTAACCAACACTTTCGGAAAGCCTGATCATTTCCCCAAATTCCGATGGGACTTCCCAACTTAAAATTGTATAATAGCACTCTTTTAATGCAAGCTGAGGATCGTAAGATCTGTTAAATATCCTAGGGTTGTTTTGACTGTCTTAAAGCGTCTCCTAAATTAGTAGTGAGAAAAGGAAAGTTGTGGGAGGGACTTCAGCTGTGTTTGGAAAGAGTATCTGATTTCAAAAAAAATTCTGGGGTACCAAGCGAAAATTTTCTCCCCCTTTTCTATCTTTTTCCTTGGTTTTTTCTGTTGATTTTAGCCTATGACTCCATTTACCCAATTTTGGCACCTGGTCTACTATTCTTCCCGCCTCACAGGGAAGCGAGATCCCTAGTTGGAGCCTATGTTGGAGCCACCCTTGTTTTTCACCTCGCGCAATTTTCAATTTTTGATACTTGAGATCTAAATTTGTTTTTTTTTTTCCCTTCCGAAATCATAAAACGCTGAAATCTTGTCGCCTGAATAGAAATGCTTTTTCACTTTCAAAAAAGTTCCATTTTTCGCAAGTATGATTGCTCTTTTGTTTTATTTCAGGACATCACAAACCGGATACTTCAATCTCTGAATTCATAAGTCCCGAAACGCGAAACTGTGAATTCACAAAAACATTAACTAGGGTAAAACTTTTAAACTCATGAGTATTCATATTTGGGAATTCGCGCCTCGGCATTTGTCGAACCTAAGTTTTTGTTTTTACATCTCCGAGAGCCGAGAACGCGATAACTTTTGTGATAACCTTGGTCAAGGACCAAAGGAAAAAAAAACTAACCATGGTTAAATTTGGTTCTTGGCACTTCATCACTCGACACTTTCTTTCATCGAGTTAAGGTGTCCAAAACTCTGATTCACGAAGTTGCGACATAATTATAGAGAGATTAATTAATCACCTAAATCTGAGATTTCCTTCTCTTAATTCAAGCCTTAATTATTGCCACATCGCGATATCACAACTCGGCATATCATTCTCTCAAAACTTTGTCTTCGAATTCCCGAGTCGCGATATGGCGATTAAGTTAATTATATAATTAAGGATGCGCCAAATCACGGTTGTCGTTAATTACGTTAGGATCAGCACTAGTAGTCTCGCGAGTTGAAGAGTCAAAATATGAAAAGGAAATTCACGATGCACGGAAAAGCGAGAAAATTATTTAAGTCGTTTAAGATTTGTAATTTTAAATTAAACGAGATCTGTCTCGCGCATCGAGGTTGGCACTCTTCACGAGGTATTTACTTGCTCTCCATAACTCGACTGCCTCTCAAGCCGCCGAACATTGATGACATTAATGAAGAGTTAGGGTAAAATCCACGAATAAATAAGATCAGATTTATACAATAAATTTTGGTTTTATTTACAATTTGACAGACTTATTTCAAAGGTACAGGATTTTCAAATATATACGAGAGTTTCATTCTATTTTAAACATTTCTCCTAAGCGCACAGAGCTCACCTTTCTTCAAGGGAACTCATTTCCACATGTATACACAGGTCTACTGTAGAAGAGCGAAGAAACAAGCGTCAGCCATGGCTCCAAGGAGAGCAGCGAAAGCGAATGTCGAGGTTGCAGCGCAGGGTCCAGACAACGTCTCAAATACTTCACCTCGGACTGGTGGCTCAGTACCCACCTGGTCGTTCATTTTGGATATTCTACAATCCGAGTTGGTAAACAATTCAGACTCCGATGATGATGACAATGATATTGTAAAGGATGACCTGAACACGAAATATAAGACAATTGTTCAGTCGGGTATGCACCTGGTTGCAACCAGACCTCGGTTGCTCCCATACTATGACATGATCCGATGGGCATTGGATCACATCGACTTGCCCACTAGAACTATCATAAATGACCGACGGGACACGGTCGGGACTTTTAGGCCAGAGCATATCCAATCTATGTATAAGATCCCAGCAACTTCTGAATATACATTTGGCAATGAATTCCTGGAGGAATTCAAAAAGAAGGAGTGCGAAGAATATGATAAAACCATGCCTGGTTTGATAAAAGATTGGGTTTCACACTCCGCAACATTCAGAGTGAATGACAAGGGCGTGTATTCAATTTCTTCACTGGAGCCACAGTATATGTATGTGGCAATGATGACGTGCCAACTTTTCGGAAGTGAGGATAACGCCCATTTTTACATCCAGTGGGTACCTCTCATCATCTGGGTAGCAGAAGGTTGCTCATTTAATTGGGCGAAGATCCTCTACGATAGTTTGTTCAACAGGGTTACAGAGTACAGGGAGAAAAAAGCAGCCGAGAGACCATCCGGATTCTTCATGTCCGCGTATATCATGGACGTAATATGCTCCATGACACCTTTTCCTTTGATGAATTGGGCTTGGAGTCCGACCCAAGAAAAAACTGTGCATGAGTACCACGACAAGCTGTGGGAAAATAACGCAAATAAATTTATTTATGAGATTTTCAATTAGGTGATGGTGCCCCTGCACATCGCCATTTTTGGTCTTTTTCCACCCCGCATCTCAGATAGCATTGCTACGAATCTGAGCAGTATCATGGACTGGTATGTAGAAGAAGAATTCTCCTATTTTAGAGTTTTCGGAGCTGCTATTCCTCCTCTGGCGCTACCACTGTTCATCCCCAACAAGCTGGCCTGTCATGAGATTGCTCGACAAACAGTGATTAGCAGAGTGAGTAAAGAGCTCAAAGCGTCATCAAAGAAGGTATGGCCGTTTTTCCCTGTTTGGCTTAATTCCTATTCCTTATTAGATTTCGGACATGCTAAGGCTGAGGCTGCAACCTTAGAAGATTTGAGCCTAGTCTCTATTGAGTACAAAAGTCATGATCCTCAGAGGATTGTAAGCACCCATTTGGGAAATTGTGGATTAAATAGGTTTGAACATGAATGCTCACCCTTGGATGATGTTTTCCGAGGGGTGAGGTCCTATGTGAAAGTGCAATTTCGAATCAGGTCTCTGGCACCAGAAGGCAGGGCCTCTGTTTTAAAATTTCAGGAGCATAGAAAAAGATGTCTCCCCATGGTGCTAGGAGGCTTGGGCCTTTCCAAGGATAAAGAGAAGGAGGCTAAAAGCTCTAAGGGTCAAACTTCTAACCCCGAAGGACAGTAGGAGAAGAATCTCGAATAGGAGAAGAGTCCCGAACAGGAGAAGAGTCCCGAGCAGGAAAAGAATCCCGAAACAGAAGAAGGGACTACTGACCCACCCAAGGAACATAGTCCAGAGGTAGAAGTAAAAAACACAGACCCGCTAGAGACTCAAAAATTGGAGACAGAGACGAAGGCCTCTGATCCTCCGAAGGAGCAGGGCTCACTCGACACACCAGGAAAGGCGGTGAAGCAAATCGGAGCACCCATCACCTCTGTCACACCCTTGCAGTCAGCACAGGGAAATGTTAGCGAGGGATGGATTTTTGGTGAAGAACTAAGACCTGTAAGGGCAGAAGAACTCCCCCCTAATGAGTTCTTTTTTGACAGAAAGAGAAAAGCTGTAGTAAAGCGAGAATGTTATCAAGAGGGAGAGTCCACTGTTAAAAAATTCAAAGTAATGACAGATGGAAAAAACAAGAAGAGTGACGAATTCGCCATAGAGATAGCAGGGACGCTAGGAGCGTATGCGTCAGTGAACCAATTCTCGGTTGCGATGTTGAAAAATTAGCTCAAGAGAAAGAATCGATTGATCAAGACTCTTGAAAAGCCCAAGTGGCCTCGACAACAGAAAGCGCTAAGAGTCAAGCGAGTGGAGAAATAGAGTTGGCCCTATTAGCTGATAAAAAAGAAATCAAAGTCCTCAAAACCAAGATGGAACAAGAAAATTTAGTGATCCAAGATGGTCGGGTACAGTCGGATAAGCAGAGGGGCATGATCACACAGTTGCAGGATCAGTTAGAGGTCGTAGAAAGCAAGATGATCGACATCAAGATTGTTAAATCCTGAGCAATCGATATTAGGAGCAGGATCTCTTCTGCTCAACACAGTCTGCTAAACAAAGTGGGGGAGATTCGAGAGAATTTCTTGTTAATGCATCAGATTTCTGAGAACCTGATTGTCAAAGAAAGAAACGCAGAAGCTGCTCGGGTCACTTTCCAAGAAGTAGTGATAGCTACCAACAACAGATTTTCAGCAGGTCCCCCCGGACTCACCATTGCCGAACAAACTAGGGGTAATATTTTGTTAAAGAATTGGGAACATGATATTACTTTAAGCAAGGAGCAAGCTCAAAAAGTGACAAATTCATTAGAAGAAGCCTTCAATACCATAAATGGTGAGCTGTTAGGGATGGAGAGTGAAGGTGATATAGAGACGCTGAGACAGATGAATATGGATTGGTTTTCCCTCGACATAAAGGAAAAGAATGAGAGAATTTCGGCGGAAATCTCTAGGATGGACAGGGTAGACATGGCTCAAATCGACGAACATTTGATTCAATCTAGTGCACAACTCGGTGCCCTTGACATCGTTGATGCACAAATAGGTGATAAACTTCCACAGTTAGCCCGAGATTGCTATTTTTCCGAAGCCAGTTGTCAAGCCGAGCCTTCACAGCTTGTGTCCCAGTTTGTGGAAAAATGTATCATGTACACTGAATCCATGCGAGGACAAGCACCTGGCACTTCTTGAAAATGGAGTAGAAGAGATGGAGTGATTTCGCTCCTAACAGCTGCCAAACATAACCGTCACAGCTTGTATCCAGTTTTACGGACAAATGTATCATATGCACCGAGTCACGTAAGGGAAGCACCTGGCACTTTTTGAAAATAGAGTATGAGAGGGCAAATTTGTATAAATAGATCAAAAAAAGAAGAGCACAGGGCAGGACCTTTTTGGGAGGGATTGTAATAGATTTTCTGCATTCAAGAAGTTAATACAGGCAAATTTGAAGATTCCTAATTCCATCACGACTGTGTTACAAGTTTGTTCTGTTATGTTTTTTGTTTCTTTTCATTTTGCTCTACATAATTGATGTGTATCACTATAATTTAGTACAACCACTACTATAGTGAAAAGATTTCATCATTCTGTAATTGTTTCTTGTCTTTCCTCTGCACCAGCTATCAGCGGGTGTAAGACCAATTTGCATCTACAGAATCATATATTTATTTACACTATATAAATTATGTTTGTGCTAGTTTCTTCTTCTATGTATGTGCGAGTTGTCTATTGACAGGAACCTTACGTTATCTATAGCTAAACGTTTTTCTCTCACCCCACATCCTTTTATTAAAAATAATATAGTTACGGGAAAAGGCCTTCAGTTTACGTTTTTATTTCATTTTTCGTGCAAAATTTTCTCTTCACTTCGACCAAATTGAACAGCGTTGAAATCTCTCGTTAAATCATTTCTTACTGGTGATGTTTCTCAATGACTGTCCCTGTAGCTACTCAACCTAATATTCAACTCGGACTCTCTAATCAAAATCATATCGCTTTAAATATTTTCGATACAATACTTATAACTGCCAACACCTGGGAAGAACTTGAACATTCATGGGCAGCCATTGAACATGATATAACTGTTCAAGAGTAGTTGGAAGCTAGACGATGAGAACGTAGAAATCTACCTTAGTTTCTCATACCATAGGTAACTTTATTCTCGTATTCATCTTTTATATATTTTCGGATGCCTTGACACTGTACTTTAAGCCTTAGTACAGACTCAGGAACAACAGGTTCAACCACGTGCTTATCATTTTGATCAATTCCTTGAATTTCATTCCTAAACTATAAGTTACATCATAATAAATCATATTCATGAGATTATTCACATCAATATATTTCCAATGAGCATTTGTTTTCCCAATTTGGTCATTTGTAGCCTATGTATTGGCCTCTAGAAATTAGAACTACAACCATTATTAGATCTATGCCTTTTAACTTTGACAAATAGATTTGGTGCTAATTTGGAATCCCAAATGCATTACTTGGAGAACCTGTTTACCATATATACATATGAGGAAATTTCATTTATATTGTGTGTTGTGTACTAAGGCCTCCACGAACCTCCTTCCTCATACATACTATGAGTAAATGTTGGGCTCTGTGTCATGCATTATGTGCCACCTCATCACTTAGTCACATGCTAAGTGTCACCATATGTCACTTTTCCATTGATCTGTGTCCAATTGTTTGGTCTACCTATGGAATAGAGGAAGTCTTTGGTGTAGGGTGGGGGATTGTAAAAAGGGTGGGCAAATCTCTACATCTCACATCCACATTGGGAAGCAAGGGAACACAAAGTGGGAAATAACTTGACATGGGGTGGAGGGTCCCCCTCCTTCCTTATGCATCCTGCATTTCTTAAAGAATGCATAAATCAAGGAAATATTTAAGGATCCACACTTTTCTTAAAGTGTATAAATATTAAAAATTTTAATATTTTTTATAGTTTCTAGAATTTTTTTGGCTATTTTTAGAGTAAAATAATTTTATGTTATAATATTTGAGCGAATAGTATGGAAATTGGTGAATCGTTTTTTGGAAAAAAAACATGGTAAATTAGTCCACGGGTGAAATTTAGCCCTGGAAATTTTCCATGGAATAAATGTAGGGGTGGGGAGTAGGGTTATGATGGAGGATGGAAAGACTTCCCCCGGCCCTCAACATTATGAATTACTTAAAGCATGCAAGAATGGGGCCGGGTGGGGGAGAGGATAGATTAAGGAAGACACACTTCAATACAAAAGGGGGAGGATGAGTTTTCCATGCCTCAGAGTTTGGCCCAATGCAAAGTTTGGAGGTTTTTCTCTTCGCATATCAATGTTATTGGGCTATGTTAAAGTCTCAATTAGTGTCATAAATAAATTATGTAATTCTTATGTATATTATATGTGCATGTGTGTGGTGAAATTGGTCAAATTAAAAATTTAAGTGAAGCAAATATCAAAATGAAAATTGAAAGTAGTGGTAATAGAAAATAACCTTGATTTTTTCTTTTGGTTCACCTAGATCACAAAATAGCACAACATGGAGAGAATACACATAAATGAGGAGATGTGACCCCTCACCAACAATACTTGAAACAAATGAATAAATCACACTAGAATAATTTACAATAATGAATATCCATGAAGCAATCAAAATGAAGCCAATGCATAATCAAAACATGGATTAATAAAATAAGACTAGTTAATTATGCATATAAAGGTGGATAAGAATAGTGGGAAAATATATAAAACCTAGCAATGAACTTGTTAGTAACATTTCTCATCCGAAGCACAAAAGCGATCAGGTCTGCAAGTGGCACGATGAGCGTCGAGTGCAGCTCACAGAAGAAATCCATTTTCATGTTTAAATCAAGTGAGCGAGCAGTCTGTTTTCAACGGTCAGGATTTATCTAAAGGAGCAGATCAACAGTTGGCGGGAAATCATGAATAACCGAGTTACGTCGAGACTAGTGCAAATAGATCGTGCCCATAATGTATGTAGGGAAGAATGGCAGCCATCCATCCAAGGGATGTGTGGCACGAGATCTGGTCGCGTCAGCTTTTCGACAGTCATGAGTTCGAAGGGTGAAAGTTTTATGTCATTTTACATCTCGAAACCCCGAACCCCGAAACACCGAAAATGCTCGAAGGCGGGCCCATAATATCAAGGAGCAGACTCAGCCGTCTATCCAAAGGGGGACACTTGGTGGCCATTTCAGCCATCTCGGCGTTTCGTCCATCGCAATTTCAAAAAAGCAGGGATTAGCTCCTTCCCATTCGCAAATGTCAAAAGCACCTTGGGAATAAGCGCGTGGTCACAGCCCGTGGTCACTTGGGGAAAGAAAGGAGCTGTGTAAAGAAGGCCAAAGGCATCGAGTTCAGTTACAGAGGGGATCATCGTGATCTCTAGGCACCATTGGATCCAATCTCAATACTGTTTCTCGCTTGGAGTAAATGAAGGCAAGAATGGGTGGTTGAAACCTCCTTTCATTCATTAAGTGTGAGGTATGGAGGGTTTAGCAAGGGGTCTACTCAAAGAGGTCCTGTGTATCGATTTTTTCCAAAGAAGCCATGCCGAAGTCCTCGACTAGACAGAGAAGTCTACACATGCTAGCTCAACACTTAATGCCTCAGCTACCCTCCTTGCAGGAGCCATGCGCAGTTAAGGTAGCGCTTGAAGAAGGATATCAGTACGAGTTTGACTGAAGAGATAGCAAGTCTTGGGTGACTGGGCACGCCTCTGTGAGGTGATTTTTTCTGAGTATATAGACTCAATCTTTGTATTTTGTAATCTATCGATGGTTGAGCAAGACTCTCGGTTGTAGAACTTTAATGAAGCAGTGTATTCTGGTTATGCATGGACTCTTGAGATTTCTTGCCTTATGAATGTCAGTTTCTTTCATGTCTTTGTGTACACTGTATTAGAGCAGCTTTGAATTGGAGGATCCAGTCAAGTTGTGATTGTTATAGGATGATGTAGGTTGGATCACTGTAACAGTTGTATTGTTCTAATCAGTCTCTGTGAATTTCTTAGCGCTGAACGACTTGGAATTGGAGGATCTAGTCAAGTTTCCCTTTCAGTTTCCCGAAGCCCTGAACCAAGAGGATCTTGCATTCAAAGTTTTTCCTCTACAAACTGCTGAAAGGCCTATTGCCTGAGGTAGTTTGCTCACTCTTCTCCCAAATCTTCCACCTGCTCACCCTTTAATCGAATCACTGACTGAAGTTAGATCAAGACCTCCTTTGTTCCTTACATACCAGACCTAGTCCCTAAGTTTCAGTGATATCTCCCCGAGTCTCTACCCATTTGATCATCCATTAAAAACTATCATGACATAAAACTGATGGGCATTGGGCTCTACTCCTGCAAGCAATCCAAGAGTGACTTCTGACACTAACATTTCTGGCGCCGTTGCCGGGGACGAAGTTGAATATTTTCCCCGGGATTGAACGACAACGATTAACTGATTCTGAAGGTGCATTAGATATTATAATTATCAAGATTGTTTATGTGCACCTGGCGAATCCATTGTGACGAATCCACTGTGGTGAACCGGCTGTGTTAATTATGTCTTTCAGAGGTAGACACACACGGTCTCATCCACAGCTTCCTCTAGCTACACCTGAAACTGATCTAGAGGTGGTTCTAGGGAAAGGAAAGGCCCCTGAAGAAGAAGCTTCCACCACTGAACCAGGTAATCCACCATCTCCTTTTGTAAGAACTACATTTTCTCCTTCTTATATTCTTGACCGACCTCCTTCAGAGGTTTCCCGTTTCTTGAATTTCGGGAGTGTTCCTGCTGAGTTTTCCTCTCCTAGTCTAGGATTAGAGGGAGAAATCCTTGTCACTCCCCTCTCCTCCGAAGCTGTACCCTGGCATAGACCCATGACCGTAGAAGATTTCCCCATGCCTAGTTTAACCACTCATGTGCAAAGAGGAGCACCCGCTGACTTGAGCTCGTTATCCTTCTCCTTAAATCCCCTCTTGTTTCCCACTCCACTTCGAGACTCATTCCCAGTACCCCCCTTGCAAACTCCTTCTCCCCAAAGTTCTCCTACACCTAATATTCCTATGGTTGGTGCTAATCCCCCTCTAAATAGAATGGACTCCATAGTCACTGCTAGATATGCTCCCTTAGTTCTACCCCATTCTATGAATCCTCTCCCTGGTGGAGATTACTTGAAATATATGCCCAAGTTCACTGGGGAAGGAGACATAACTATGGAAGAGCACCTGGCTTCTTTCTACAGTTATGCAGACAACCTGAAAATTGAAAATGAAGATGTCTGGATGAGAGTCTTCGTCCAGAGCCTGGATCGTGAGGTGAGGAAATGGTTTAGAGGATTGGCCCCTAGATCTATTGCTGGGATTGAAGCCCTGGATAGTGCTTTCCTGAGGAAGTGGGGCGATAGGAAAGATTTCATGTATTACATGACAGAGTTCGGGTCTTTGAAGAAAATGGAAGGAGAGTCTATCTTTGACTTCTCCAAAAGATTCAATAAGATGTATAATAAAATTCTTGCCGAAATAAAACCTTTAGAAGCCTCAGCCAAAATTTCTTATGCTGGTGCGTTTGGCCCCGATTTCTGTCTTTTATTGAGAGAAAGAAGAGCCACCTCCTTAGCTCAAATGCAAGATGCAGCCATAGAAGTGGAATCCAACATATTAGTAGCTGATAAACTAAGGAACAAGGCCGATGCAGACAGAATAAAGGGAAGGTCTGAAGCCTCAACTTCTGGCCCATCGGTCCCCCACCCTCAAGTGGATGAACTTACCAAGATGGTGAAGTCTCTATCTGCAGAGATGGAGAGAATGAAGGTGGAAGGGAGGCAAGCATACAAGGGCCCTCAGAACATTGAAAACAAAGGAGGTTTCAGGAGGCCAAACAATTTTACTCCCCCGAATGCACAAAGAGAGAGGGGAAGAGATAGAGAAGACCAGAAAATTCAGGCCCCTTTTCAAAACAATTTTGTGACCGAGGGGGAGGAAGGGGAAACAAACGAGCTTGATCCTGAAATCCATTTCTTCAGAGACACTCCTCCTTTTCCTCATCTCACTCAATCAGCATATGAGGAGTCTCTCATGGACAGTCAGCTAAATGAACTGAGCAAGGGAGACAAGGCTAGTGGTAGCCAAGGTAGGTATGACCTGAGGTCTAAGAGAAATACTGTAGCACCGGATGTTCCTAAGAATTCCAGTAGAACGGAGAAACCTGCTAATGAAGTAGCGGACCATCACAGAGGTAAGAAGACCCAACCCCTCTCTCCCATTATCCAGAGTCATGCCCCCGAAATAAGAGAAATCCCAAAGCTCTCATCTTCTTTTAATTTTGAGCATGAAATTCAAAAGATTAGGATCCCTGTGCCCCTAAACGAATTGATTAAACATGAAGGGTTCAAAAAACACTTCTCTAAGATTTTTCAGTYTGAGGTCTCATGCCTTCCCATAGACTCCATCAATTTACAAGATGAAAWGCCTACAGTTATTCTAGGTCCTATGGTAGAAGACAGGAATGATTCATCCCCTCCCTTCTACACTTCCTTGAACATACATGACAAGGTACTGCATAACTGTTTGATGGATTCAGGGGCTTCTCATAACCTCATGCCCAAAACTGTCATGGAAGAGTTAGGACTAGAAGTCACCCAAGCCTACCATGACCTCTATTCCTTTGACTCCATAAAAGTTCAATGTCTAGGGGTTATCAAAGACCTGGTCATGACCTTGTTTCAGTTGCCCATGAAAAGTGTGGTCATGGATATCGTAGTGGTTGATGTCCCCCCCAAGTTCGGTATGTTGTTATCAAGATATTGGATAAAAATATTGGGGGGAACCTTGCATATGGACCTCACATATGATACTATCCTAGTGTTTGGAGGAGAACATAGGAGGCTATATAGAGAAGCCCAACTAGCCTATATAATCAGCGATGAAGCCAACCCTACCAACCACCCCATCTTTTCCTTGGACACTGATTTAGGCTCTAGTTTGCTGCAAGTCACTCACGCTCCCGACCCTCCTCTTAAACTCAGAAAACAACCCACCACTCCTCATGAATTTTCTTCCCCCATCTCCCCTATCTGGAAAATGTTCTTTGATGGAGCCTGTTCCAAGGAAGGCGTTGGTGCTGGGGTGTTTTTCATGTCACCTGCTCAGGAAACCATGTTTCTGTCATACAAACTAGAGTTTGAAACTACCAACAATGTAGCAAAGTATGAATCTCTTGTCCTAGGATTAAGAGCCGCAAAGGAAATGGGAATTCATGAAGTAGCAGTGTTCAGAGATGCAGAGTTGGTGGTCTAGTAGATCATAAATTCTTATCAAGCCAAGCATCCTCGACTCCGAAGCTATAGAAATGAGGTGTGGGACTTAATTAACAGTTTCTTCTTGGCATTCAACATTTCTTTTGTCCCAAGAGAGGAGAACACAATGGCAGATTCCTTGGCTACATCAGCAAGCAATTTCAAAGTACCCTTGTTGCCCAAATTCAGATATGATGTGGAAGTAAAGTACAGGCCCTCCATACCTGACAACGTCAAGCATTGGAAGGTATTAGAGCATGATCTTGAGATCAAGAAGTTCTTCGAGACTATCGAAGAGTTTTCAGAGATGCATATCGACCAAGACTCTGTTTCAGAAGAAAATCTTAATGGAGGTAATTTTCTGAATAAGATTGCAGAACGTAACATTGTGCAGCTGCCCAGCAATCATATCCCAAGAGGACTGGTTCCTTTGGAAAGGCTCTTTGATAAAAATGATGTGTCATTGAAGGGGGAAATCTCAAAGGATGACGCTGATGCTTGTCGGTGCAACATTGGCACTGAAAGCGAGCCCAAGTTTGTCAAATTGTCAAAGAGTCTAACAACGGAGCTAAGGTCTGAATATGTTGGACTTTTGAGAGAATTTGCTGATGTGTTTGCCTGGACCTATGAAGACCTCAAAACATATGACACTTCTGTCATCGAGCATAAAATCCCATTGAAAGGGGAGGTCAATCCATTTAGGCAGAAACTAAGACAGATCAATCCTATGTTGTTGCCTATCATGGAGAGGGAAGTGAAGAAGCTGCTTCAAGCTCAGATCATTGTGCCACTAAGATATTCAGAGTGGGTGGCCAACTTGGTACCAGTAAGGAAAAAGAATGGAGAGATCAGACTCTGTGTAAACTTCAGAAACCTTAACAGGAKCTCATGTAAGGATAACTACCCCTTACAAAAGATGGAACATATTTTGCAAAGGGTAACGGGAGCATCCAGGATATCCATGATCGATGGCTTCTCTGGATACAATCAAGTCTTTGTTYTGCCTGAGGACAAGGAAAAGACGAGGTTTACCACTCCATAGGGCACATTCATGTATGCCAATATGCCTTTCGGATTGATGAATGCAGGGGCAACGTTTCAACGTGCCATGGATATAGCTTTCGTTGGGGAAAAGGATAAATTAGTGGTCATCTATCTGGATGACATAACAGTATTTTTGAAATCTGATAAAGAACATTATTGTCATCTCAGGAAGGTTTTCCTGAAATGCAAGAATTTTGGCATTTCATTAAACCCCAAGAAATCTCTATTCGCCATGCAGTAGGGAAAGTTACTAGGCCACATAGTATCAACAGAAGGAGTCAGGATTGATCCCAGCAGAGTTGAGGCAAAAAAATCCTTATCGATCCCGAGGTCCAAGAAGGAGGTCCAATCTTTCCTCGGTAAAATTAATTTTCTGAGGAGGTTTGCGCCTAACTTTGCTGAGGAGGTAAAACTTATAACAACCATGTTGAGGAAAGGAAATGAAGTGAGGTGGAATTCTCAATCACGACATTCCTTTGAGAAAATAAAGAAGGCCCTGACTGAAGCTCCTGTGCTTATCAGTCTCGACTACTCAAAGGATTTCCTTATTTTCTCCTTTGCCTCACCTGACATGGTAGCCGTTGTTTTATTACAGATAAACAAGGATGGGCTAGAGCAGCCTATTGCCTATTTCAGCTGAGCATTGAGGGATGTTGAAGTCAGGTATGACACTATGGAGAAGCAGGCCTATGCTCTAGTAAAAGCTCTCAAAGCTTTTAGAACCTACATCCTGCAGTCAAAAATCATCGCTTATGTCCCTTTAGCTGCTGTAAAAGAAATTCTTATCCAGCCTGACATAGACAGGAGGAGGAGTAAGTCGATATCTAGGATTCTAGAATTTGACCTGGAAATAAAGCCTACCAAATTGATCAAGGTTCAGGGCTTAGCCAAGTTGTTGGCTGAGGCCAATTGCCAAGCTTTGGGGATAAGCTTCATCAATGAATGCTCAGGAATTCAGCAGGGTGGGCTGTCTGAAAGAGACCCTCAAAGGGATCCCCCATTGGCTTGAAGTCCTTGGTATAAGGATGTCATATTCTTTCTGCAAGAGTTGTAGCCTCCAGACGGCCTGCAAAGAAACAAAGCAAGAGCTCTGAAGCTCAAGGCAGTTAGATACTACCTTATCGATCAAGTTTTGTACTGGAAAGACCCCCTAGGGGTTCTTTTAAAATGCATGGATCCACAAGAGGCTGACAGAATCATGGTCGAATTTCACAGCAGCCTATGTGGAGGGCACCATTCTTGGAAGACCACAGCCCACAAAATTCTCAGGGCTGGATACTACTGGCCTACCATGTTCACTGACATCTACAGAAGGGTCAGAGCCTACATCAAATGTCAAAAATTTGCAGGAAAGCAACATCTCAAGTCTCTACTATTAAACCCGGTGGTGGTTTCTGGACCTTTCCAGCAATGGGGCCTAGATTTCATTGGAGAAATTCACCCTGCTTCTAGTGGGCAGCACAGATGGATCCTGACTGCTACAGATTTCTTTACCAAGTGGATTGAAGCTGTCCCTACTAGGAGTGCTTCCCACAAGGTAATCATTGGGTTCCTGGAGGACCTCATCACAAGGTTCGGTTGCTCAAGTAAGATTGTCACCGATAACGCAACCACTTTTGGGTCTAAGCCATTAGCCAAGTTCTATGAGCAGTTCAGGATTAAGCTGATTCACTCCACCCCATATTATCCACAGGGCAATGGTTTAGCAAAATCCTCCAACAAAATCCCGATAAGGATCATCAAAAGATTGTTGGAAGACAACAAGAAGGCCTGGCATTCAAGATTAAGGTTTGCTCTATGGGCTGATCGAGTGACCACGAAGAGATCTCTCGACGTCTCTCCTTTCCAATTAGTCTATGGAACGGAGGTTGTTTTCCCTTCTCATATAGCCATTCCTGTAGAAAAATTCCTATAGGATCATCAGGAAGAACCTGACAACATGATCAGAAGGATTCATTAGCTAGTAGAGGTCCAGCAGGCCAGGGAGTAGGCAGTGGATAGAATTAAGGACCATCAGCAAAGGATCAAGCAGGTTTTCGATAAGAAGGCCAAGAAAGAAGAATTTTAGATAGGAGACCTGGTGCTGAGATGGGATGCCCCTAAACAAGACAAGGGAAAACACGACAAATTTGAAGCCTTGTGGATCGGGCCCTTCAAAATCTCTGAGGTTTTCTCAAATAACACATATCAGCTGCAGGATTTGGAGGGTGAAGAAGTTTTCAACAGCCCAGTAAATGGGCATWTTCTGAAGAAATGTTTTGTCTAAGCCTTTGATGGCTCCTTTGTTTGTAAATACTGTCCTTTTGGTTCCTTGTTTATGTTTATTTTTATTTTTAGTTTTCGGCTTAATAAATGACCCCATAGCCTAGCAGTAAGGCACTGGAACTGCAAAATGAGTCCTTAGAGCATCACAGGGACGACCCTATCCCCCATGGAGCCTAATGTTAGTAACATTTCTCATCCGAAGAACAAAAGCGATCAGGTCTGCAAGTGGCACGACGAGCGTCGAGCGCAGCTCACAGAAAAAATCCATTTTTGGGTTTAAATCAAGCGAGCGAGCAGTCTGTTTTCAACGGTCAGGATTTATCTAAAGGAGCAGATCAACGATTGGCGGGAAATCGCGGATAGCAGAGTTGCACCAAGACTAGCGCAAATAGATCGTGCCCATAATGTATGCAGGGAAGAATGGCAGCCGTCCATCCAAGGGACGCATGGCGCGAGATCTGGTCGCGTAGGCTTTTCGACAGGCGCGAGTTCGAAGGGTGAAAGTTTTATGTCATTTTACATCTTGAAACCCCGAACCCCAAAACACCGAAAACGCTAGAAGGCGGGCCCACAATATCGAGGAGAAGACTCAATTGTCTATCCAAAGGGGGACACCTAGCGGCCATTTGAGCCATCTCGGCATTTCGTCCATCGCGATTTCAAAAAAGTAGGGATTAGCTCCTTCCCATTCACGAATGCTGAAAGCACCTTGGGAATAAGCACATGGTCATAGCCCGTGGTCACTTGGGGAAAGAAAGGAGCTATGTAAAGAAGGCCAAAGGCACCGAGTTCAGTTACAGAGGGGATCATTGTGATCTCCAGGCACCATCGGATCCGATCTCAATACTGTTTCTCGCTTGGAGTAAATGAAGGCAAGAACGGGTGGTTGAAACCTCCTTTCATTCATTAAGTGTGAGGTATGGAGGGTCTGGCAAGCGGTCTGCTCAAAGAGGTCCTGTGTATCAATTTTTTCCAAAGAAGCCATGCCGAAGTCCTCGACTAGACAGAGAAGTCTGCACATGCTATCTCAACACTTAATGGCTCAGCTACCCTCCTTGCAGGAGCCATGCGCAGTTAAGGTGGTGCTTGAAGAAGGATATCAGTACGAGTTTGACTGAAGGGATAGAAAGTCTTGGGTGACTAGGCACGCCTCAAGTCTTGGGTGAAAGGGATAGAAAGTCTTGGGTGATATGCGTTGACATATTCAATCTTCAAGAATTGAAGAAGGCCTCACCCAAGATGTTGTGAGAATCACAAAGACCATCAGTCTTGTGCAGGGTGTGAAGGAACAAAACATATAGGAAACCTTTATCTAACATTCATTCATTCATTCTGTCAATCTTGAGATTGTTTGTGGCTCAACAAATAATGTCAGACCATCTTAGAGTAAATAATATTTGACTTTATAAATCCTTTTGACCTTAAATATCAACAAAAACTCCAATAACTCAAAGATAGGAAAAGAAAGGCATGATTTGATTAACTAAATCCTTTTAAAATCATAAGTAGAGATGGAAGAATAAGGATAAACAAAATTGAAAAGAGCACTGGGTATCCAAGGATGATAAGTATGATTTTCCCTTCAACAGAAGAAGAAAACACAAAATTCATTTGATATTGTGTTTTAATATGAGAAATTCCAATTCGAAATACATGTCTTGTTTTATTCACAGTAAAATAGAGGAAATTCCATACCATGATTGATGCTTTAAAGTTATTGTAGCAGAAGTAATACTGAATTGCAATACTTACAACATAAATGAATTAAACTGAAGTTGTAGCATGAATGGACAACATATGAAACAAATTACAGGAAAGAACATGAATTAGTATACCAGATCTCAGAATCTCTCTTATTTCTGTGAAAAATATTTTTATTGTAAAAGTCTCCACTTACATCTCAGGCCAAAAGTCCTTTTCATTTACCATAGATATATCTTTATACCATTCTTTATGTAACCAAAAATTTGGTTACAACCCGAGTTTCTAGACTCCATACAACTCACTAATACTAAAATAAAAGTGATTACATCAAAATGGGAAAAATCCCTAAAACTTGGCTAATTCTATCCAGATTCTTGAAACTAAATATTACAAAGCAATATAATTTGTACATCTTCCCAATCTCTAGAAATTTCTTTGTTGGTCATTTCACGACTTGTCTCCCATCTGCTTGCTTGTAGACACTTGTGTTTCTTGTTGATCCTTGGACTGAGCATGTATTTTTAATAATACAACTATGAATTTAGGGATCTACAGATACACATTAAATTCAAAGCTATAAAATTTTCTATGGACCAAAGGTAAACTTCATTGAATTTTGAGTGTAGATTGCTTGGTATTTTGACACTGCAAACTTTGTTCCATCAAGAATTGATTTGTAACTTGCAAATTTATTTGATTCACCTGCATGATGATTTCTTTATTCTTTTCTCTATTCTTCTCCAAATTACTCGTCTTTTCCTTTACATTGACTTTTTCAATGAAAGAGTGAACATCCCTAAGTTCAATTTCATCTATTTCAACATCTAATGCTAATAAGGCATTTATACATGCATCTTTTACCTTTCTGGCAAATATTTTTCTTTCCTCCAAATTGAGTTCCCATGTTTTCAGTGCCATTTCTCCTCTTAATTGTTCTAATTCTAGGAATTGAACAATGCCCTGTATAGTAACATTATGCTTCCAATACAAAATTCTTGAAACTTGTGTTGAGTTGATACTAACTCTTTTTCTCTATGAACAATAACTTCCAATTAATCTTTGATGATAAGATATTGATTCTGAATTATTTCCAAGCTTTTACAGAAGCTTTCCTGAGCTAATTTTAGTTCATTATTAATCTCCAAATCTTGTTTCTAGAAAGAAGGAACACCTATAAGAATGTTTTTAACTTGGGTTTGCAGTCGAGTAATCAATTCTTCTTTCCAAGAAAGAGTGCCATTCAATGTTTGTTGTATTTGTTGACTCTCTCTCTTCAACTTTTCTTCCAATTCTTTCATTTGTTGTTGACATTGTTTTTGAACTTGAGTTACCCTGTAATTTAGTTGATTTTCAATATCTACATCTTTATTCTTTAGGATTTCTTGTAGCTGACTAATTTGACAATCCATCTTATCAAGATCCGTATTCAAAAAATTTACCGACCATTGATTTGTTGTTGCAAAAGCCCCTAAAGTCTCTTCCATATTCTTTCCAAATTCTTGATTATTTTTCCCTTGTCCATCATATATGATCCTTTGCCTCATTGCCATTGAACCATCCTTTTTTTTCTGAATTTTTCCTTGAACAATAGCTTTTTTTTTCTTACTGAAGAAAAAATTTTTCCACGAGGCATCTGCTCTGGTTATATAGGGGTTAAGTCATCAACATAAGCTACTTTAGAACCTTGTTCTCTAGGAATAGAAGTTATATGAGTCATTGATAAGATATGAGATCCAATAGCACTATAGCTCTCTCGAGCTTGAATATTGTTTATAGGACTATTAATGCATGGAATAATTGTCTGAGAAGTATTCTCATGTACTTTTGTCTCAGTAGCAGGTTTATTGTGTTGTTGAAACATCTCTGTAAATATGACCCATTGCTCTATAAAACTCCTTTCATTCCAAGCCTTGGTTTGTTATTCGTCTGATGGATCATTAGTTGGATATTCCGCTGGTTTTTTCTCATTTGTATTGGTTTGGCTCTATTGTTTAGGATTTGAACCCTTTGACAAGTCTTCGACTAGGTTTCCATTGTGAGTAGGATTCTGTTCCTTTATTATATCACCAAATGTTTCTCTAGAGTTCACTTGTTGAAGAATACCTAGAAAACAACTTCTTCAATGGATTTGAAACTTGTAAAACTCTTAACGTTCTTTCTCAGAAAGTATTTGAATTCTTTGCAAAACCTAATCAGAAAGTATTTGAATTTTTTAAAATATCATCATAAGTAGAATCTTCATGCAAATACTTATCTTCTACAATTTGAATATAATGATTTTCAACCACTTTAGTTGGTTCATGCATTTTAAATTCAATAGAAGACATGCTAATGTCTTCTAAATCTCGGGCTTCAACTCTAGCATGCCCAAAATCCAACATAGTATAGATACCAACATGAATAGGATAAGGTGGTCATACTCTTTTATGTGCATTCTTTAACTCCTTAGTTATCCTTTTACCAGTTGTTTGATAAGCCACTTCTCTGCAAACTAATATGTCAGGTAGAAATATTGGTAATGCATGAGGGGATGTATAACAACCAAAGACCCTGATATAGGAAAAATTTTCTTCAATGTACCAGTTTGCAATCTTATTTAGGTTTTTAATGATTTTGTCAGAAATCCAAGGAGGAGGATAGCCATATAACACTTCATGAATTGGAACAATGAAATTATGACATATCTCATAAACGTGTTCTTTTGCGTTTTCCTCCCATAACTTGTCATGATAAATATGAATAGGATTAGAGGAATATGGAGACCAATTCCAATTCATGAGAGGGAAAGGAGTTTTGAAACATATGGAATCTAAGATATATACAAACATATAAAAGGGAGTATGTTCTCCTTTTGATTGTAGGGTTTGATATTTTTCAATATGCTTGGTCAAATTATCTGACAACAATTTTCCCCAATTGAAAGAAAAACCCTCTACGACCTCATGCATGATTGAGACCCATTCTACACTAAAATGTACAGGATCCTTCTTACCAAAAATCCTACACAACATCATGGTTGTGTACATAACAGGTGCATCACAAGAGGAAGTAGAAAATATACCATGGCTATATACCCTAAATTTGATTTTGTATCCCCGTCATTCTCTAACAATATCATGCATGTTTCTATCATATTGAGTGCATTCTTTCTCTTTAAATTCCTAAACGAATTGAGCATTATATGTATACTTTGGGTTTTTGGAGAGTTTATACATTACTTGGAAATCGTTCGGCCTGAAGGATCCAACAATAGGTCGTTGATGATTATAAATAGTCCTGGTTGATAAATCAATGTTCTCTAAATCCCATCAAAACATGTCTGTATAAGGTAACAGTCTTGGCCTTGGTGCGATTTTGTGTAGTTCTGATTGAGTGACATTCTTATAGTCATTTGGCGGCACATATTCTTAATCCCCTTCATCTTCTAAAACTAGAGACTCCTCAAATTAAAAAATCATGTACACCTATTCCCACGTCTTAGTATTGTCTATAAGTCTGGTAGTGGCATCTGACAGAATGCCAGAATTTGGGTTTGGCTCCTCCAGCTGCGTTAGTTTCTTTCCTTTCCGTGGTGCCATGAATTATGGTTTAACAACTTTTCTCTCTGCAAACAAATATGTTATGAGCATGAATTCAAGGGTATATGGAAATTGAAATCAAATTGAAAACACATATAAAATCTTTGTAAATACGACATTAAATATTTCACATGCAATTGACATAGTTTAATCAATTAAAGTTGGCGCATTGATTACCTGACGACACACTATTTGCACAAAATATGAATTAATTACCTTTAATGACCACCATAAACCTTAATTATCGGTTCTTCGGGCTTCAAGTTTATGATATGAGAAAGGTCAAACATCCCAAAAGCAGAGATTCTGGTATGACATCATAATTATAAGTAATGATCATAATCAAGTTTTATCAATAGAATCCCTATTTAATTCCTAATCATCGAGCTTCAGGATGTTGGGTGTATTGAATAGAAGAAATCAAACATCTCGGGAACTGAGAACCTGATGATAATGTGGCAGAATGATGTCACATATGATAACGTGGGACTCAAAGTACAGATGAAACGTGTCACCACGAGGCACTACTGCTAGGTGGCATAGGACATGTTGACAAACATATGGTAATGGATTAAAACATGATCAGATATTTATAAAGGTTATTTAAACCTTGATTATGAGTTAACTTCATATTAACTTAATTCTCAGATATTTGATTTTAGAATATAATAGATCTGAAGAACTTAAAGCAAACCATCCCAAAGCCCGACAAGAAATTTGTGTGATAGAATGTAACCATGACTCTCAGGATTTCAGGCTTCGGGATATTTAGAAGAACAAGAACACCAACATCCCGAAATCCAAAATGGAACCATGAATGGAACGCGTAACTTTATAGTCCCAAAACTTTGTTGGCCATTGATTTGTCACATCATAAGACGGTCGGATGAGAGAAGATACATCAAGTTTTTTGCATTAAATTTCTCCATTGGGACTCTGCAAAACCAACACTTCAAGTATTTTCCGATCAAATACTAAACACTTTAAAACAATACAATCAATATTTTCAAAACTATTATCGACTTAATTTCACCCTGAAACAAAAACATGTATAGGTAAAACATGTCAAATCCTGAAATTATATACACTGCTACTAAAAATAACAATTATCTTTCATAAAGCTAAAATAGACAACTATAACAAAAAGAAACCTATAATAAAAAGAAATTAAGAAATATATACAAATATTTACAACAAAGAGTCGTTCAATTGTCACCAGAAAAACGAAGATTTATCGGTCTAAATTATCCATTATAAGCTTCTTTACAACAATTCCTTAGGATATTACAACAAAAATGGTGTGGAACTTGTAGTAATGAAACCCATAAAGATTAATTAATAGGGAACATAAAAATTACAATGATATTCTGAATTTCATTTTATATAAATATAACATAAATAATTGTTATCAATCATTGCAATTAGATATGAGACCTTTCAAATAGGTCTTAAAAAGTTTAATGATATAATTCCCTGAAAATTAGATATGTGATTGGATTGACTAACAATTTTATTTACCGTGAAAGGATTTTCTAATAATGATTTCCTTTTGAAAGGACTAACATGATAATAACAATTATTAAAACCATCGCGTCAGTTCCTTTTTGGCTACAAAGTAAAAATCTCTTGTCAAAAAGTTATTTGTGACAAATGATAAATCATAATTTGATATTTTTCTATTTACAAATTCTAAAATTGTAACAACACATTCATTCACTCATAGCTAATACACGATTATGGCACAATAGAACATAAATAGACACACGTTCAAACCATAACTCATCTGATGTAGAGACAAAGATTCTTCAAAATTTATTCATTCAACTAAGATCAATTCAAATACATGTTCATACACAGAGGTCATAGCCTAATGAAGACACATTAATGACCAATAACACCAAGACATGCCATGTGATTCATGTCTCTCTAATATCCACTCAATACCTTTGAATATCAAAACTGATACAAAATTGAACTGCATAGCTCTAGCTCATCTACAATTGTTCTCTACTCTCATATTCCGCTCCTACACTACTATAGTTAGAAAATACCCAACCATTCCACATGACCCATATCTTTTACTAAGTGTGGCAATCATAACAAACTTGCCAACTCATCCTGAACCTCGACCATACCTAGTCAAGTTGTTATAAAAATAGTTACAATGATTGTTGAAGATCTTTGTGGATCTTTCTTGCATGTGATTTCTCAAAGTCTTTACACGCAATGCAAAATGGGTTGGTGCACACAGTAAATACTTGGTTGGTGAAAATGCTGAAATTGGTGCCACACAAATGTATTTTCTTAGGCATGTGCATCATGCTAACTTTTGGCACACGTGCAACTTCTGCAAAACCTTGGGTGCCAAGATCTCAATGGAAAATATGATATTTGTATGCCCCTCTTGCTACCAAAACATATTTGGCTTTTAGCCCTTCCTCTTTTGTTACCTTTGTTGTTTTCTCTACTACCTTCATCTAAAAGCATTACCATTTCAATGAGTTAAAAATATTCGTAGTAATACAGTCATTCATTGCAAAATTTGTTGAATATGGTTTAGTAAGGCCCGTTCTAATAACATAGAAAATCAATTAAAAGGGGGAAAATGGAAGGGGAAAATGTAAACAATAGGAAGGAAACCCAAACTCATATTCTTCACAATGAATTCAATTTATTGATAATTATCTCAATGCCTCTTGTATACGAACAACTCAATGCATTTATAAACATGAACAAGGAAAATATGATAAAAATACAAAAATGAAATTATGAATGGTCAGGATAAATGATGTCGAGAATGTTCTTATGAAAATTGATTTTGAATGAGGGGTTAATATGTAAAAGTTCATGTAAAACCATTTTTAGCTAATCTCTTTAATTCCATTAAATGCCTTTGATAAATATGGTCAAAAACATGCTCAATATGTATATGAATACTTACAACATGCAATATGTCATTTTAATGACTAATTTTTTGAGAAATTCCATGTAATACATTCATGCTATTTCATATGTCATTTACAAGCATCCATTGTTAAAAATTATTGACTGGTGTTCATTTCCCATCCTCAGATATATGTCAAAATATATGCTGACACACTATTTTAAAATTGTGGGTTTTTAGAAAAATATAACGAACAAAGGATGTTGCTATATAGAGAAGACTATAAGCTTGGTCCCAAATAGACGCTACATCACACAAATACACAATGAAATTTTGATCAGAGCTTGAAAGGCTCTTTTCTTCTTAAAATGGAGTAATGGGATTTCAATTATGAGCATAAGAACAAGATTATTTTTTATTATAATTCCTCTACATAAGAAAACACATGTGGACCGAAAATGACCAATATGAGTTGAAACAAGATGAATATAACCGACAATGTTTTCATATTTTTAAATCAATTATGAAATAGAACCCAAGTGGCACTTCATAGTCTAGACTGTGGGTCTCAACCATTTTTTATTTGATCTGGTACCAGCAGCCAAATTCTTCAAGAATGAATACAGAAAATGAAATAATGGAACAATGAGAACAAATGGAATAAAGACAACATACCCATAGTAATTATTTCCCCCAAAACAACATTAAACTCTTTGTAACAACAACTTCAAACATTTCTTATATATTTCATTGACATATTTGACAGAAGATAGAGGAAAATAACTCTTTTACTGGTAGGTAGCTAAATAGATCCCAACTAATCCATTTAAGAAGAAAAATTGCAATAGAAATGCTCTCTCAAAACTATTTATATGCATACCTTTGATGGCAAAAAAATTATTTTTAAACTTACTTGAATCTGAGTGGTTACACTAGCTCTATAGTTGCACAACAAACAAGGGTCCTCTATAGCCAAAACTCAATTCAAACCATACTCTTGACAACCACCAAGAAAATGATAAAAACCTAACAAGAACCAAGTGATATGTACATGTTTGATGGTATTAATGTGCATTCTCATCACTTAAATGCATGACCAACTTGTTGATATCCCAAATGACTAAGTTTTTATTCAATCAAAGCCCATGCCTCATTTCCATATATGTGATATGTTATATTTAATTCATAAATCAAGGTTTATGAAAGGTTTAAGCTCCCAAAATTTAACATACATATGCCATTGAATATGCCTTTTAAGGAATGAAAAATATCAAGTCAAAGTTTATGCTATGCTTTCCATCTCAAACGAAAACCATCAATAAACTTACTCATATCCAGTACCATGTCAAAGGCACATTAAACTTATGATGTATATACCCTATATGTTATGTTTTTAACACATTTTTCAATGTAAATCTAATAAGCATGATGTTAGTTATCGATCAAATAACTTTCTCCATATATTTGTGCCACTCCAAACTTCAAACTTGATATACTTGGTGTTGTAACACATATAATTTTTAAATACTCTAGGGATTAAAGAGTTGGAATCCACCTACATTACAAAAACTAAAATACTAAATATAAGCCTCAAACATCGGATTTCGAGGATTCACAGATACGACAGTCCAACATGTCGAAATCCTTAATGCCTCGACATGCGAAATAGCGAAGTAAGGTTGAGATTAATCATGATTGTCAAACCATTTAATAATGATTATCGCTAATTTAATACATCGCACCTTCGCGAGTCGAGAATCACACCTCGAGCAACCTTCGAATATCCCGATATGTGAAGTCGTGAAAAAAATTCAAGATAAACCTAATTATCTGAGTAATGGTAATTAACGATAATTAATGTTTCTCGCTTTTTCACATTTCAACAGTTTTGTCTTGAAGAAACAGCTTATAACCTTGATACTCGAGGTCGCAAATTTTCCAAAGTAATCGAAATTAATTAATAAATTAAACATGATTAAATTTAATTAATCAAATTGCATCTCGTGAATTTGGGGTTCATAGCTCAAGACTAAGAGTGAAATCACTTGAGACTATGAGTTCAAAAAAAGGTTAAGAGCTAATCACAATTAGTTAAAAGTTTAAGTTGGATTAATTAATATCTTAAACAACCTTTTAACTTGTAAAAGTTATAGGCGAAAATTGATTGCTTCTATGATCCTCCCAAGTCACAAAATATCAAGCATTTATGGCATTTATGAGCAGGGTAGATTGTAAATAAGATCTTACTTTATCTCCAAATCTTTCTATTAAAAGAATTAAATGTGGTGTCAACAAGGACCCACACATATTTGAACGCTTAATGTGAAAGGGTTTTTGTCATTAGTTGAATTTCATTTTAGTTTTCACAAAGTCTAAATAGAGAAATAACCATTGTTTGTATTTTCATCCTCTGTGACAGGAATTATAATCTCTAGATTCTATATCATGGCTCTATGGAAAGCACCCAAAGTAACTTGTGAAAGTTCAGGCCAGAGTTCAGATATTCTTTCTGATACCTCGCCTAGAAGCATCGACACGGTCAAAACATGGACACATGTTTTCAACACCTTGCAATACGAGCTGGTAAACTGCCCAGACGACTCGAGTGACAATGAAAAGGAAGAATTGTATATCAAATACAAGGTGGTCGCTAAGTCCGAGATGCAAAAGGTAGCAACAAGTCCTCGACTCTTACCATATTTTGATATGATTGGATGGGCATTGGATCACGTAGATGTCCCAACTAGAACAATATTCAATTCCCAGAAGGTGGTTGTCAGGTCATTTCGGCTAGAACATTTGCAGGCGATGTACAAGCTCTCTCCCACACCACATTTTACTTACAATGCCGAATTTTTAGAGGGTTTCAAAGAAAACGAGTGTGAGCAATTTGGAAAAATCTTATCTGACCTAATCAAGGATTGGTGCTCACGCCCTAAAAAAATCAGGGCTGATTCTCATGGTATATATGCAATCTCTTCGCTACAGCCACAATTCATGTATATAACGATGATGGTTTGCAGACTTTATGGGAAAGCGAATACTGTGCATTTTTTGCTCCCATGGGTACTTCTTATACACACAGTAGCAGAGGGATACTCTTTCGATTGGGCCAAAATGTTGTCAGACAGTTTGGCTGAACAAGTTACTAAATATCAGACATTGAAGGCGAATGGGAAAGCAACCTCCTTTTTCATGTCTTCTTACTTGATGGATGCCATTTGTTTCATGACCCCTTTTCCATTAATGAATTGGAGCTGGACTCCAAGTAGTGCAGAGCCCATTCACATATACCATTCAAAACTCTGGGAAGATAAAGCCAAGGACTTCATTTATGAGATTTTCAACTGGGTAGTGGTACCAATACATGTCACCATTTTCAGACACCCGCCTCCCAGGATTTCAGATAGAATCATGGCCAATCTAAGTAGGGTGGCTGACTGGTACATTGAAGAAAAATTCTCTTATATTAGAGTTTTTGGTTGTTCCATGCCCCCATATGTGCTACCACTATTCTCACCAAACAAGCTAGTATGTCACGAAATCACTAGACAAACTACACTCAGCGGGATCAGCAAAGAACTCAAAGGAGTTCAGAAAAAGGTATGGTCATATTTTCCCATACACATTGGTACATATTCTTTATTAGATTTTGGCCATGCTAAAGTGGAGGCCTCGGCCTTAGAGGAAATAAAACTAGTAGACATTGAATTCAAGAAGCACGACCCTAATAAGGTTGTGGGAAACCACATGGAAAGTTGTGGTCTAAAAAGATACGAGCATGAAGACTCTCCTTATGATGAGATGTTTCGAGGATCAAAATCCTACTCGAAAGTTTTAAGTTGAGACAGAGCCCTGCCGCCCAAAGAGATGGTAGAATTTTACAAGTTTCAGGAACACCGAAGGAGTGGCCTCCCCAAAGTATTACAGGGGAAAGTCTCTACATCACCAGATGTAAAGAAAACAAAATTCAGAGGTTTGACAACTATAAGTTTAGGAAAACAAGAGACTTAGTGTGACACAAAGGAAACTGAGACCTCGAGCCAGGAAACTGAGATCCCAAACCCTGAAGAGGGACCTCTAGAGACAGATACACCAGGTAAATAGGTCAAAGATCAAGAAGAGATACCTTCAAAGGAGGTAGGACACATGTCATCACTTACATCAAATAAATCGACCACGGATGCTACCACAAAAGAAACGTTCACATAAATCAGTAGTCCCATTCCATTCATCACACCCTTACAATCTACCAAGGGGGACCCTGATACATGAGAGATATTCAAAGAATATTTAACACCTATCTCCGTAGAAGAATTACCTCCTAGCGACTTCTTTTTTAGCAAGAAAAGAAAAGTCATGGTGAAGAGAGAAACATACCAAAAAGGGGGTGCAATAGCCAAAAGATACAAAATATTAACTGATGGAGAAGCCTTAGAGGAGGTGGAATTCACCGATGAGATAGTAGGAACATTGGGGGGTTATGCGACAGCCAACCAATATTCAGTTGGAACCTTGAAGGAATGGTTGAAACAAAAATATATGTTGATTAAAAAATTACATACTTAGATAGCAACTATAGAGACGAATGCCAGGAACGAGGCATACAAAGATCTGGAACAGACCAGAGAAACTGACCAATAGAAAATTGAACAACTCAAATCTAATCTTGAGTAGATGCAACAGTCGGCTCAGACAAGTCAAGCACAGATAAGTCAACAGGAGGAGGCAATAAAACAACTGCAATCCAAATTAAATGATACTAAAAGCCAAGTCATGGATATAGCGGTATTTCAAACCCAAGCCATGAAAATACGAAGAAGGATAGAGGTAGCTCAACAGAGTCTACTTGCTAAAGTAGAAATCATCCAGAGTCAATTTTAGGTGATAGATATAGCACTAAATAATATCACCTTAAGAGAAAGAGAAGCTAAGGCATCTCAGGGTGCTTTCCAGGAAGCTATTATAACAATAGCAAAGGAAGAAATGGTCATTGCTTCCAGATTATCCATTCTAGATCAAACCAAAGGTAACATCCTGTTAAAAGCATGGGAGCATAACATATCAGAGAAAAAAAAATGGCTAAAGAGGTGAGAGACTCTTGTGAAGAAACATTTGGTTTACTAACTAAAAATTTGTTAGATCTTGATAAAGAAGATAGCTCTGGAATGATCGGTAAAATCAATATAGTCAAACATCGGCTATATATTAAGGAAAATGTGGAAAGAAACCAAGTTGAAATGTCTTAGATAGTATAGGTTGATATTACTTAGGTAGATAGATGGTTAATAAATCCAAATCTACAACTACTGTCAATCATTATGGAAGACAAGAGAATAGGAGAAAGACTGTCGTAGCTGGAAAAGAACTGCTACACTTTTGAAGCTAATGACCAAACTAAACTACCCAAGTTGATAGAGAAATGTGTTAATTGTATTAAACAGGGAAAAGGGAACATTTCTGGCGGCCAACTATATAGTTGATTTTTCTACCCTATTTCCGAGCTAGAGGGTAAAGAAATGAGAAACGTCCTGTCAGCACAAAGAATACAAAGGATGACCAAGTGAAGCATTTCACCTTCTCATATGTAACTAAAACCTTTAGGATGATATAATTTGAAACTCTCAAAATTTTGTATAAATATACATTCTAAGAAAGGATCAAGGGCTACTTTTTGCTGATTGTAAAAGACAAGACTCTCTTTATTGAGAATTAATTCAAATGCAGGCCAGAGATTCTACATCTCGTCTATTATGAGTTATGTGTTCTTTGTCTCTCCATATTCTAACATACTTTCATATACTTTGCTTTGATGAATGCAAATCACAATTTAGTATAACATCTACTATGGTTATATTTTCATTTAGTAATCTAATAACAAACAGATTTTCCTCTGTATTCATTGTTAGTTAATACAAGACCTACATGTTAATTAGATGCTACATTTTATACTTCATTGAAGTTTAAATTGTTCAATTTATTCTTCTGTTACAAAGTAAGATTCTTCAGCAATTGATGCCTTGCTTTGATTAGCAGCTTTATGTTTTTCTTCAATTCATTTGATTTTTAAAATTTAACTCAGTTGCGAGAAACAACCTCTGAGTTGTTATAATATTAATTCATTTTAAAAAAAATTATCTTGTTAATTTGGTGGTGAAAGGAAAACATTGAAACCTTTTCCTCTTTTCCTGATGCCTGACATTATACTTTAAGCCTTGGTATAAACTTAGGAACAACACCTGGCATACC